>PITA01005430.1:40410-56091 GCA_004023965.1 Spilogale gracilis
CTTTCTTCTGCCGCCCCTCTCCACGGGCCCGTACCTCTCCACGGGCCGTCCCTCTCCACGGGCCGTCCCTCTCCACGGGCCGTCCCTCTCCACGGGCCCGTCCCTCTCCACGGGCCGTTCACACCCGCGACGGGCAGCCTCTGCCGCTCCCTCACTTGGGCCGGCCGCTGACCGACCAGCTGCACTCACTGGCTTCTCCCCCAAATTACATTTCTGTTCATCAAGTAACAATTTCTAATTCACTTATAATTTTAAAAGCTTCGGTGACGAATGTATACTGGAAAACAGATGTTTTAAGTTATATGAAGGAACTTTTTTTAAGATGTAAATTAATATAACAAAATATGCTCATGGTCAGAACAGAGTGATAACAAGTCACTGACTTAGCAATTCAAAGCAAAAACCTGTTATATATATTTTCTATAATAAATCTGATCTGGTATTAATCTACCATAATAGAAGGATATTGCTACTTCAGCCCATGTAATATGAAGCAGTCTTTTTCTGACAGCAACAGAAAGGGGAACTGATAGACACAGAAATAAACACAGAGAGTGAAAAAGAGTGCAGGATCAAGTTCGTACCTCTCAGAACGTTCCTGGGATGTGTGTGCCCAAACCAGGTCTCCTTCACACACAACGGATGCATGCTACATTATGTCATTTGCCTCCACAGAAATGAGTGCAAACCCTCTCGATAATAATGGGATTGAACCAGGGGCATTTGAAGGAGTGACAGTGTTCCATATCAGAATTGCAGAAGCAAAACTGACTTCAATTCCTAAAGGTTTGTATTTATTTAAGAGAAAGTATTTAAAAAAAAAATGTCACCTTTAAATGACCATGAAATGTACTGTTGTAAGCTTATACATTGTCAGATCCCAAGGTGTCAGAACCCTTTATCGGTATGTCTGGTCAGGTTGTAGTGGAAATTTGTTGTTTTCTCCCACACATCAAGAGCCATATACAGTGTATCTTTTTCCCAGTATGAAACCACAATCTTTTTGTTTCCCCAGTGAGAACAAACGTGAAGAAATAATGAACTTGTTATTCCTTCTTAACCTTTACTCATCCATACGTGCCGCTCTGTGGAGCACGTGCTAGAGGCAGACACTCCCCAGAGAAGGTCGGGGAAGGCGTCGGGGCCAGAACGGGGCAGACGCAGGCTCTCGCGGGGGGCGTGCACCCTGTACCCTGTTTCTTCACTCCGGTGCTGTGAGGGTTCACGGCCAGTGCACAGAGAGGTCTGCGGATGGCGTCAGGCACCTGGTGAATGCCGTCTCCTGACATCATGGAGACTGGCTCCTTACGATGGGACCTGAAGCTGTGCCTCAAAGTAAAGTGCTCAGTTTGCTACTGGACCAGTTTTCGGACGTTCCACCACAAGCTGCCAGGATGGCAATGAGCTAGACTGGCTCGCCTTTCTTGGGAACTCTGCTCAGGGTCCATTCCTCCTCTCTGACGGGGGTGCTCTCTCTCTGCTATGACGACCGAGGCAGAAATAAGCCCTGTCTCCTTTCACACCGCTCTGTCCTTCGTGTCCACAGGAAAAGCAGAGACATTACTGAAACCTTTTCCTACTAGTCACATGATCCAGAAGAGTAAAAAACAAATACCAGCTCCTAAGTTAAAGGACACCGCAAAGCTGGTCTTAGGAATCAAGTGGTGATCTTTCACTTAAAAGAAAAAAACATATAAAGTAAAAGTTGGAAAGACAATTTTTTTATACAGGAAATATCAGTTTAATTCAGAACAACACAATTAAAAAGCTACCTTATTCAGCTTTCAATAAGGTGGCTGTTTTTCAACAAGAAACCTAAAATTAATCACCTGTCATCTTTCAGACCCCACCAAGAGAAATACATGCCGCCTAACAAGTTCCCTACGTAAAACGCCTCTGCCATGCTGACAGCAGATGACAGGGAGGGGAGGCCAAGGGCAGGAGGGAGGGGAGGCCCAGGGCAGGAGAGAAGGAAGGGTCGGGGAGAAAAAGGGCCGCAACTCCTGCCCCGGGGCTGGGCCCACCAGCGGCCTCACATCCGCAACACATCCGACAGCAATTCTCTTCAAGTTTCAGTGTACCTTAAAAATGAAGGGTTAACTTCTCATGTTTTCAAGAATTTTCCAAAGGCTTAAGGAACGTATTACATCTTAGAAATTAATTTATTATTAGTTAATTTTTTGTTTTAGGATTGCATCTATTTTCCAGAGACAGCAAGAGAGAACACATAAGCACGGATAAGGACAGAAGCAGAAGGACAAGCAGGCTCCCCACTGAGCAGGGAACCTTGACCCAGAGCCCTTGGAACATGACCTGAGCTGAAGGCAGATGCTTGACCGATGGAGCCACTCAGGCGCCATTGGAATTAAATCTCTCCACTTATATGACTGCTCCTTCAAGATCCCCAGGACATTCAAAAGCCAGTGAAGTTTCTTTGTTTTTATCATTTATTTGCTGAAATGTGAAGGCTGATGGCTGAGATCCAATCATTACCCTGGGCAGCAGGATGAAATGAAAGGTCCAGAGGGTCCTGACCAGACCTGACACGGTAACACACGGAGAGGCGACCTGCTACAGGGCAGCACTGCATGGAGGCAGGAAGAGACCCACGTGGGCACAGCAGGAAGAAAAGGCTGTGTGCAGAAGCGGGCCCGCGCTTGCTGCCCGTCACTGGGCGCCCACCCAAACTCCCGCCTGCTCATCGCCCTGCAGGGGTTCTCCTTCTCTCCGGGGTCACCCACCTTCTCCACGCGCTCGCAAAGACCCTCTTCTAAGAAGTTTCCCTCGCTGCTCAACGTGAACAGATCTCACTGAGTTGCTGCAACATCTTCCAGTATGGCCGGCACACCTGTGATACGTTTCTAGTGATTTCTAGACGAGTGATGGATGTGCTCAACTAGGATGTAAGGTCTCCGAAGAGAGGACGTCCCCTCTGTTCTTTCACACACTGGAGGATAGAGTCATTCCATAAATATAATTCAGCTCAACTGAACGGAATTCAAAAAATTAGAGCCCTCTCAGTTTAGAACTGTTTTCCTGTCCTCTAGTGTTTTTTACTTCTAAAATGCAAAGCAGACTCTGGAATCAACATACATTCAGCCGGGAAGAGTACTGCTATTTATAAGGATGCTTCAATTACCGTCAGCAGACTTAACCGCTAATAAAGGAAGGAAATGTTTTCAGGAAGAGCTGGAAAAAAGAACACTTTTGCCAGCTAGCTACGTAGAACCCGTGCCTGACGATACATTAAACACACTCATATATGCCTAATAAAATATGGTGTGACTGAATGTTCAGGTTAATCTGGGGAGGGCTGGGTCACAACATGCAGGGGTGAGAAGAGACGACCCCTGTGTTCACAGGGAACTTCCATGTGCCAGGCTGTACTGTAGATGCTTCTCTTTCTTTATGCGGAAACTACTACTAATTGAAGAGAATAAATACTGCAATAGATCCAATATATCAAACAATAAAAACCCATGTGTTCACAGAAATACTAAAAAAAATTTCACTGGTCACCTATTAAAAGAAGCAAGCATTTATGCTGCCTTTTCTACAAAAATTGTATTACACAGTGACTGAGTAACTGATGAAGGAAAATTCTTTAGATATGAATCCTACTGATAAAAGCATTAAGCATGACAAAATCAGAAAAATCACCACTTTCACATTCTTAATGAAATAAGAGACCCTGTAGCACTCATCAACAAATGCTAAGACCGTCAGGTGAAGGGCTAATCTACTGAATTTAATCCCGTCTCTCCACCTAAGCACTAGGTTTAAGAAATGACTCAAACACGGGGCGCCTGGGTGGCTCAGTTGGTTAAGCGACTGCCTTCAGCTCAGGTCATGATCCCGGAGACCCGGGATCGAGTCCCACATCGGGCTCCCTGCTCGGCGGGAAGCCTGCTTCTCCCTCTCTCACTCCCCCTGCTTGTGTTCCCTCTCTCGCTGTGTTTCTCTCTGTCAAATAAATAAAATGTTTAAAAAAAAAAAAAAGAGCTATGGCTCAAAACGATATGTAGAAGCCTTAGTCCAATCCATACACGAGTACCTCAAACAAATCAACATCTGAAAGAAATCAATGCAAGACAAGGGGGAGAAAGGAAGTATGTACTTAACAGTGGAAGAAGTTTTAAGAGATGGGAGAGCCCAACACATCCTGTAAGCCTCTATTCAGACCCTGCCTGAACCAATCAGCTATGAATCAGCCTAGTGGAGACCACTAGGGCAAGGGGTATTCCGTGACTGTCAGCGATCCCTGTGACTCCGTTAGCCGCGACACTGACAGGGTGTTTATGTGGAAACAAAGAGGATCTGATGAACTAAGGACATCTGGCGAGGCATGGAACTCGATTTTTAATATTCCAGCAAAAAACTAGTGAATGAAGAAAAACAAATCAATGAACAGGCCGATCACAGATAAGCAATGCGGTGGTTGAAAGACACACAGGAAACTGGACAGCGCTGTGTGGTGGCTCATGACACTAGCGTCTATTTCTGTGAGAAATTTTTCATAATAAAAAGTTGGGGGGAAAAAAAGCAGATGTCTACAGGACTGCCTAAGTCTATAATGTGAAATGTAGCAAGTACATGAAAAACCAGTGGGGCCTGGCTTTATTCCATTGAACATGCTTATTTCTTTTCTTACCCCTAGATCTACCATCAACTTTACTGGAGCTTCATTTGGACTATAATAAAATTTCAACTGTGGAACTTGAGGATTTTAAACGATACAAAGACCTACAAAGGTAAAAATCCTCCACACCCCAACTCTGAAGTGGTAGGGATATGATGGAGATACTAATAAGAGCCCTGGGAGAAGCGGAGGGACCAAATCAAGTCTGTTACTGTTGGGAAGATAAAATGAACGGGGACTGCTACTCCTTAGTCGGGCTTAGGGGTGGTAGAGGGACACCAAGTGAAATGAGGAGAACTTTTCAAACCCCCTTTGGTTGGTGTAGGTTAGCTACAGTGTTTTGTTGACAGGGAGGAGATAGCCATGACACCCTGAAATGGGTTATGATGTGCAACCAGGAAGAACCTTTCTCTAAACAGAGACCCAGATGGGTCAGGCTTCTGTTTCCCACTCAGCTGTGCTGTTTTCGGCTAATTATCACAATGTCTGCCTGAGAGATGATCCATTTTTTTGCCATTTATAGGCTGGGCCTAGGAAACAACAGAATCACAGATATCGAAAATGGAAGTCTTGCTAACATACCACGAGTAAGAGAAATACACTTGGAAAACAACAAACTAAAAAAAATCCCTCCAGGATTACAGGAGTTGAAATACCTCCAGGTAAAACATTCTTCCACTTGCGTTTTGTAGATAATAGTACTTTTCTTTGTTTCTGTGAGATGTGCGAGTATCTGAAGCAAAGACCATGCAAGCAAGCAACAAGGGGAAACTCACTTGTAAGGACTCTGCAGGTTGCCTGAGGCATTAAGGCACGGCTTCTAAGCAGAGGTTAGCTAAAGTGCTCAGGGATCCCTGCATCCTTCAGAATCTTCTACTGCTGAAGCCATGGTGGCCAAGTCACTGACGAGCTTAATTTCAAGTTTCGGGGGTAGTGGGTGCTATGTAATGGCAGGACTGACTGGTCAGAAGGAATCCGAGGACGATCATACATCCTTTCGTTCTGGAAATGTTTCACAAAGAGCACGCAGACCAGGTCCCGGGTATTGTCGTTATCAGTGCAAAGCTAGATTAGAAGTGGGTATGATTACAAAAAAACTGATGTCAGAATACATAATCAGAAGTCAGTATTTGGGGCATCATGTGTTCGTCTTCCTTCTTCATTGTTAGAAACCTTTTTGCTTGAATCTGGCAACTCTTGACCAGATGCAAAGGACCCAGAATCCTTGGAGCATCTGATAGTTTGAGATCCTCCCAAGAACAAAGTATGAAGCCTATACTTTGTACACGATTTTAGGAATTTTACAGCTCTCCCTGATCTTCATCTGTGTTCCTCAAATTAAGAATTCCTACTTAATGCCAATTCACCTTAGTTCTCTTTTCTCATGTGCTTTTCTTGATTCACAACATCCTCATCTTCCAAGAGGCAAAAACATATTGAAACAAAACTGGGCCTCGGTTCTTCCTGATTTATCTTTAAATAATTTTGTCCACTACCCTCCTCTGATATAAAAGCCATCAAAATGGATGTGGTACAGGCAGATGTTCATCTCAAGGCTGTGAGTTTTACTCTTTTTCAAGTGCTGCGTTTAAATGTCTAACCAGTGAGCGTAACCTGAGTCTTTCCCTTCTCAAGCCATTCCCAACTTACGTTTTTTATTCACAAATAAAGAATTTACTCTGATTCCAACTTCTGGCTGCTTTTAAATCTACCCATACTCTTCCTAGCATTCTTTTTTTTTTTTTTTTTAGATGAACAGAATCAGAACACACAAACACCAGAATTATAAAGGAGAACACAAGTCATAAGGGTACAATTCAGCAGAGGTCCACAAAGCAAGCACACTGACACCCAGCACTGTTTCCCGGGTCAATGATGTGGAAAATTATGACCCGCACTGACCCTGAGCTGCCGGGAAGTGTGCACGAACCACACAAAGCACATGTCACAAAATCCCGAGACCGCCAGACGGCACAGGGGGGCAACACCAAACTTAAAGGTTTTAACAATGCCCGGAGTTCTCATGTCCGAGTCAAAGCAATCTCACCAAAACGTAAAGGTCCAGCGTAGAGGCAATGCCAGCCAGAACCGATACCCTAGCCTCCCCTGCAGAGGCCCCTACTGCTCCATCCGCCAAATGCTGTCGGTGTGCTGCTCTTCTCAGAAATCTCAGTGGCCAAAAAGACCAAAGAAGAAATTGAAGGGCTACTAAAGAGAATGGAGGGAAGTCCCTACACTATCCATTCTTTCAGAGTAATAGTATACTGACATATACAGTTTATGAAACAGTACTTTGTCCACTGGTGCAAATACAGACGACTCCTGATCCTGTATTACACATATGTACTCAGCTGTTAACTGACATATTTTTCTATAAAGCAACTTACAAGAAAGCAGCTCTACACTTCTCCACCGTGATCACAAAAAATGCCCGCTAACAATTCATACTCACAAGCCTCATCTTGGGAGCATTCGATCTCATTCTTCTGCTCATTTCTAGTACTTTTACCCTACAGTATGATCAGCATGCAGTATGGTGAGCACAGGGACACACCCGCTACCAGGGGAGAGGAGAGGAGGGGCGGCGGGTGCTGCCCGGGCGGCATGCTCTGGGCAGGGACTGGAGCGTCGGCTGCACTGCGCACACAGCACTGCCCGCATCACACAAGATCCCGCACGGACACAGTAACCATTTACAGACATACACATACAAGTACATATATTTTAAATGAAATACATTCATATCAGTGTGAAATAAATGGACAGATAAACCCAGGAACAAATGTGCGCTATAAAAAAGAACAGCTTCATTTTGCACTGATTCTGTACTTTCTCCTACCTGCCACAGATAATCTTCCTTCACTCGAATTCAATCACAAAAGTGGGAGTGAATGACTTCTGCCCGACCGTACCGAAGGTGAAGAAATCTCTATACAGTGCAATAAGTTTATCCAACAACCCGGTGAGGTACTGGGAAATGCAGCCTGCAGCTTTCCGTTGCGTTGTGAGCAGGATGAGCGTTCAGCTCGGAAACTTCAGAAAGTAGTTATTAGTATTATCCACTTAATATAAAATTAAAAAATTGTTACATTTGGAATACTTGAACTCTATTAAAAATGGTGGTATTATGCAAACAAGCAAAAGCTATTTCTAAGTAGTAAGTCCACTGACTTACTTTATGACAAAAAATTTCAACAGAATTTTGCAAAACTATTGCTACATCAGGATTAAGAGAAACACGCATCTACTGCAGTTTTCCTTTTGTATACAAATGGATTCTGCATAAATCTTATGCTTGAACATTCTTTTCTCAGTAACAGAAAAAAACCACATTTGGTATTTAACACTTTGTTATCAAGTGCATTTTAACAAGAACTGTACTGTAATTGGAATGCTTGACTTAGCAAAACTTGTGTTCTTTCATTTACTGTTAGCAAACCAAAACAGACAAGAATGGTTACACGAAGAGCACATTATACTATTCTTATTCTTTAATAACTCGGGTAGTACTGTCCTGCTTCTGTCAATGCTGAAGTATGATTTCATATAATGTTATTCAAATTCTCGTATCTTTGAGCTTTACTGTCCTTACGTTTAACTCCTTATAATAAGGCCTTCGTGTTTATTATAACTTGACTGATGCTATTCATAACATCTGGTTTCAGACTATAGCACATGCTTTTTAATTTTAATTATTACCTGATTATAAAACATTCATAAAAATACATAGTGCGTGTTTATATAAAATCTGCAATTCATATTCTTTATTATCTCAGTCATTGTGAGCTTTCAACAATACGTCAACTGTCAGGTCATAGGACAATGTCAGCTCAAAGCTAAGGAGAGCTTTCAGGATGTCCCTTTTAAGACCTTGGCTGGAAGAGCTAGACACTGTCCATTCTACACAAACTGTTTTCTCAAATACGACAAACTAAACACTTCTGAAAACACATCTGGTATACCTGAACAGGCAGAGCCCTGCACAAAACATAAAGAAACTAAGGATCTGTACAAAAGCTAAGCATATCCTATGTATTTTTTATTTACATTCAACATAGGCAAAGCTAGAAAATTTTAAAAAAATTAAAATATTGTCTTGAAATAAAATATTTGTGCATTGGTTTAATTTTTCTTCTCCCACCAAGGAACACAACTATTTTTCAGAAAACTCTAACTTATATTTATAAGACTTTTACACAATATTAATGCCTTCTCTTAGGAACAATACTGACATACTCCAAATTATGCTGTGCTATGAAACAATCACCTTTATCTTAAACTACCACAAAAACTAGATTTTAAATAATTTTGATGGTAGTAGAAAAATATTCCATATATGTAAGGTGAGGTGGAGGGTTTGAACATCCAGGTCAGTAATGGGTAGACAGGACTAGGTCTTGCTTTTCCTAGTGAGGGCCCCCGACGAGGGCAGTCCTGACACCCTGGGCTGGGTTGTTCTGGGGTTAAGATGGGGGACAGACTGCCCATTCCTTTGCAGAAGGTCTCTGCCCACAAAACTCCAGGAGCACCAACACCCCCACTCCCACAGTATGACACCCAACGAGGTCTGCTGACACCGCCAATGTGGGGGGCGCACGTGCCGAGGCTGCAGTCTCATGGCAGCTGGGTGAGAACAATGCTTTACAGGACATTTACTTAATTTCTAAATTCTGACCTAAGTTTGGAAACTTGGAGCAAAAAAATTTTGTTTTGTAAAACTATAGGGACAAGATCAAAGTGTGATTAGTATACGAGAAGGCGGATTGCCTGAGTGGCTCAGTTGGTCGAGCATCCCAACTCCTGATCTCTGGATCTCAGCGCTGTAAATGCAAACCCTGCACTGGGCCTCAGGCTGGATGTGAAGCCTACTTTAAAAAACAAAACAGATAAAGAATAAATGTTAACCACCAGTAGTGATACGACAGAATGAGCCCAGGAATGCCAAGCTTTGAGTTGGAGGAACAAAAGCAGAAATGCAGTTCCATTTTTCGTCCTGGTAAGTCACAATCTCTTTCTTTGGGTCTGTCTCCTCATCTACAAAGGGTAGTGGCAACAATACTCATCAGTTAGGGTGCCATGAGGATTGGATGACAAAATGTATGTGAATTTTCATAGAACAAGAACAAATATGGTACCAGAGAAGACTCGGAAGAGCCAAAGCAATCTTGAGAACAAAGCTGGAGGTATCACAATCCGAGATTTCAAGGTACCCTACAAAGCTATACCAATCAAACAGTATGGTACTGGCACAAAAATAGACTCAGATCCATGGGATAAAATACGAGCCAGAAATAAAGCCGTGTTGTATGATCAGTTACCCTATAACAAATGAGCCATGAATATGCAATGAGGAAAAGACAGTCTCTTCAATTAATGGTGCTGGGAAAACAGGACGGCTACATGCAAAAGAATGAAACTGGGCCACTTTCTTACAGCACACACAAAAACAAAGTAAAAATGGATTAGAAACCCAAATGTAAGACCGGAAACCATAAAATTCCTGAAAGAAAACAAAGGCAGTAATACCTTGAACAACTGCCATAGCAACGTATTTATAGATTTGTCTGCTGAGGCAAGGGAAACAAAGGCAAAAATAAACTCTCGGGACTACATCAAAATAAAAGACTCTGCACACTGAAGGAGGCCATAAATTTTTTTTCTTTAAAAAAGGCAATCTACTGAAGGGGAGGAGATATTTGCAAATGACATATCTGATAAAGTGTTAGTATCCAAAATATATAAAGAACTTCTACAACTCAACACCCACAGAGCAAACCATCCTATTAAAAAAATGGGCAGAGGACCTGAAGAGGCATTTTTCCATGTAAGACATAAAGACAGCAAGAGACTCGTGAAAATATGTTCAACATCACTCATCAGGGAAATGCAAATCTAAATCAGAATGAGCTATCACCTCATACCTGTATGAGTGGCTAAATCAAGAAGACAAGAAATAATAAGTGTTGCTGAAGATGTTGAATGTTATTGCACTGTTGGTGGGAGTGTAAATTCAGGTGGTCAGTGTAGAAATAGTATGGAGGTTCCTCAAAATTAAAAGCTGAAATACATATGATCCAGTAATTCCTCTAATGGGTATTTACCCAAAAAAATGAAAACACTTATTTGTAAAGATATATGCACCCCTGTGTTTATTGTAGCATTATTTACAATAGCCACGATATGGAAGCCACCCACATGCCCAACAGATGAGAAGACAAAGAAGATGTGTATATATACAATGGAGTATTATCCATAAAAAAGAATTGAACAGTTAGTGACAACATGAATAGACCCTGAGAGTATTACGCTAAATAAAATAAGTCAGAGAAAGACAAATACCATGTGATTTCACTCATATGTGGAATTTATGAACAAATGAACAAATACATTTAAATACAGAGAGAATAAACTGGTGGTTGCCTGTTCATTCAGGCACTAACCTCAGGGGGGGGTCGTGGATCAATGGGTAAAGTTAAGGGGATTAAGAGGTACAGAATTCCAATTATAATATAAGGCAGTCACAGGGATGAAAAGTACAGCATAGGGAATAGAGTCAATGATACTGTAATAATGTGTGTGGACAGATGGTGACTACACTTACTGACATGAGCACTGAGTAATGCACGGACTTGTCAAATCACTATGTTGTACATCTGAAACTAACACAACACTGTGTGCTGACTATACCTCAATTAAAAAGACAAAAGTTTGGGCGCCTGGTGGCTCAGTGGGTTAAAGCCTCTGCCTTCGGCTCAGGTCATGATCTCAGGGTCCTGGGATGGAGGCCCACATCGGGCTCTCTGCTCAGCAGGGAGCCTGCTTCCTCCTCTCTCTGCCTGCCTCTCTGCCTACTTGTGATCTCTCTCTGTCAAATAAATAAAATCTTTAAAAAAAAAGTTTGTGAAACTGCTTTGTAAACCATAAGGTTCATAAAATATGAGTATTATGCCAGAAAATTACTGACTAATGAAATAAATCAAAGAATATGAAGCCATTAACACGAAGAGAATATATTATAATGATAGCCATTTTAAAATTAAAGTATTCTAAAGTTCCCAGTTTCTGTAATTCATCTTGCTATAATATATCATAAAAATAAAACTGTGATATCCCACCACTTGTAAGATAAGTAAAAGTCAAATGCTTACAAAAATTCTAAGAATCCAGATCTTAAAATTAAAAATTCAATTCATAAAGGTCAACAAACAGATCAGTCTCCTATCTCAGTAGGAGAGTTTAGAGTAGCTAAGTTTGTCTTTTTTCTGAAAGACAGAATAAAAAAATTTTAAATCCTGGAGATGACTCCTGAAAAAACTGCCGTTAATTTCCTGTTGTTAATGTTGTTTTTCATCCCACAGCTATTGACCATTTTTGGTTATAAGTTTACAAAACACAAATCACTAATAAAAACCATAAACAACCAAAAAAATCATAAACAACTAAATCGAATTAAAAGTTTTCTGCCACAAACCCATCCTATGGTAAATATAAAATATTACTCACTTGAAACCCATTAAAGTTTAAAAATAAATCACTGCACCTTACTGAGCTTACTAAGGACTTCAAGACAGAAAAAAATTTCAAAGACCATCCATCCATATTTTCTCCCAAATACTGCAATAAAAATGACCACTGAATTCATGGAAAAAACATCATACTTTTTGAAAATCACTTAAAGTCACTAAAACTAAAGGTTTTTTTTTAAATTTTTTTAAAGATTTATTTGTCTAAGAGAGAGTATGAGCGGGAGCGGCAGAAGGGAGAGGGAGAGAGAACCTCAAGCCAACTCTGTGCCAAGCTCGGAGCCCAGACAGGTCTTGATCTCATGACCCTGCAATCTGGACCTGAGCCGAAATCAAGAATCAGACACTTAACCGACTGTGCCACCCAGGGCTCCCTAAAGGTTTATTTATTCATTTTTATTTAAAAAAATATTTATTTATTTGGCAGATAAACACAGCTAGAGAGGGAACACAAGCAGAGCGAGTGAGAGAGGTTGAGAAGCAGGCTTCCTGCAGAGCAGGGAGCCCGACGCGGGGCTCGATTCTGGGACTCTCGGATCATGACCTGAGTCGAAGGCAGTCGCTTAAAGACTAAGCCACCCAGGTGCCCCAGTTTTGTTTTGTTTTGTTTTGTTTTAATCAATTGCATTCCTCCTTAAACTACTGCATTACTTTTTTCCTTCTTAACTCCATCTTTTTTCTTTTTAAAGACCTGCCTTCTTTCTGTCCTCATCACCTCTATGCTCACATAGTCCTTAACCTATTGCATCTGACTTACTAATTTTGTTTTCCCCAAATCATACTGTGTGAATAAGGCTGAACAAAACTTTCACCCGCACTTAATCACAACACTATCCTGAGGCAGGCACCGGACCTGTTTTCCAGGCGTGGAAACTGTAAAACAAGGTCACGTAACTGCACCGGGTCTCGGACTCGACCCTCACCTTTGCTTGGTCAGTGTCCCCACATAACTCTGTACGGTGCTGGCTTCCAGAGACACCGTCTTTCAGGCTGCTCTTTAGTGGCTAGTGTCTCCTCGTGGTCTTCATTGGTCCTCTTTTCTCTGCCCCCCTGACAGTCTTGTCCATTTCTATGCATTCAGCCATAACCTTTAAGGTAAGACCTCTGAAGCCCACCTCTCAACATGGGCCTCACTCAGGAAGAACTAGCTTAAAAGCAGCCCCAAAGAACTGGAGTTTTAACACTCAATCAAAATCAACCCTCAACAATCTCTTCAGGCCACCACCGCCCTTCGTGGCCTTTTCCTTCCCAGTTGTTCAGGTGTATTCTGCCCTCTCACACCTGTGCGGCCAGTCCGGCCGTCCCTGTCACTCACTACGTCACAACTGTTTTAATTCCTAGTTGGAATATGGACATCAGCTCCTGGCCTCACTTTGCCAAGCCAACTCTAATACGACCGACCAAGCACCCACACGTTACCTGGGTTAATGCCAGTCAGTCCCCGCAGGGAAAGCCTGCAACAGTTCTCACTGATCACTGAATTACAGAACCTTTGTAATCGATACCTTTCAAGACTGTCCATGATTTCCATTCGAAAATAATGATTTAAAAAATTATAATTTCCATTGGGGCTCAGTCGTTAAGCGTCTGCCTTTGGCTCAGGTCATGATTTCAGGAACCTGGGATGGAGCCCCACATCGGGCTCCCTGCTTGGGAGACTTCTCCCTCTGCCCCTACTTGTGTTCTCTCTCTCTTTCTTTCTCTCTCTCGCTGTCTCTGTCAAATAAATAAGAATCCTAAAAACATTTTTTTAATTCCCACAGCTAAGATACAGTGTTCCATTAGTTTCCGGTGTCTAATACAGTGACTCAAGCTTCTATCTGCTATCAGCGCTCGTCACAACACGTGTACTCTCACCCTGTCACCTACTCCAGCAGTTATCTTTGAGCTTTCTATTTCTGTAAAAGTTGCTTACATCTTTTATGCTCCGGCCCCGGGGTAGCTTACTGTTCCTGACGTGCACTCTGTCCTCCTGGCCTCTCTGTACTTGTGACGCCGTCTGTGCATACACCCTAACCCAGCACCACCGCAACTGTCAGTGTCAAGACACTCGCTCGGCCACTCCCCCTGGCCCACCAGAGCAGACGCGGCCGCGCACAGCCCCCCAGCCTCCAGGACTCTGTGCGTCTTTTGCTGAGCCGCTTGTTCTGCAGAGGGCCTGGCCATCCTGGGCGCACGCGCTGCGTCCTTGTCCTTCCCCAGCCCTGACTGAAGGCTAGCACACTGCCTTCGCTCAGTATGTGTTTCTGAATCGGTCACTGACAGAAAGGACAAACTTCCATCCTCTCCAGGACACAATGCATTTTTATCCTGCACATCTTCTTTCTCCCCAGCGGCAGGCGCTCCAGCTCTGCCACAGACCGTGAGCTCCAGGGCAGCCAGAGGGCAGTTGCCCTGGGGCACTGTTACTGTGGGGATTTAGGACAGTTCCTACCACAGGACCTGGGCAGGTTCGAAACAGACCCTCCTCCATCAGCTTTGATGAGCACTGAAGCAAGGTGTGCATTCCCAGTGAGCATGGAAATAAAGAGAAGTGCTTTAAAATGAACCCCTCCATAGAGACAGGAAGACCTCAAAGAGGGGCCCCAAAGGCAGAAGCACAGGGACAAACTGGGGCAAGGGGCAAAAGCAATGTGCCACTCCCAGTTTTCCATAATCATTCACATGAAGTCATGTCAAGTCCTGACATTCAGACTTGCATTTTGAGTGCTTCTTTCTATTTTTACTTTTTAGAGTCCTTTTGTTAAGGAAAATACAACAGTAGTACAAGTAGACAAAACAACACAATGATTTTCCATGTACTTCTCAGTTTCAAAAGCTTATCAACTGATAGCTAATCTTATTCATTTATATTCCCGTTATTTTAGTAACAGCTTTATTGAGAAATTTTAACAATACAGTTCATTGTTTTTGTTGTTGTTGTTTTAAAGATTGATTTATTTAAGGAGAAAGACCGAGTGTGTGCCTGTGAGCCATGGGTGAGGCAGAGGGAGAGAGAATCTCAAGCAGACTGCCCACTGAGCGTGAAGCGCATGCCGGGCTGGGTCCCACAACCCTGAGATCAGGACCTGAGCCCTGATCGAGAGTCAGATGTTTAACCGACTGAGCCACCCAGGCGGTTTCTGGGTGGTTTTTAGTGTATTCAAGGTTAGCATCGTTACCACAATCAATTTCAGAATAATTCATCACTCCAAAACGAAACCCTTTACCCACTAAAGGCAACTCCCCACCTTAAGTAACTGCAAATCCATGTTCTGTTTTTATGGGTTCCCCTATTCTGGATGTTTCATACAAATGGAATCATTCCGCTTCTTCCACTCACTGTGTCTCCAACCACAACGCAGCTGTGTCCAGGCTGCGTTCCTGTTTATCACTGAGTCACATCCCACGCTGGGACAGCCCACGTTCACTGAGCCACCCGCAGCTGATGGACACACAAGTTGTGTCCATTCCTGAGCTCTTAAGAATTACACTGCTATAAATACTTGTGCATTATAAGGCTTCTACAGACACTGGTCT
>PITA01005430.1:56191-111159 GCA_004023965.1 Spilogale gracilis
GCCCGGAGACTACCCTCCATAGTGAACGTCTGAGGCCCGGAGACTACTCTCCATAGTGAACGTCTGAGGCCCGGAGACTAGTCTCCATAGTGAACGTCTGAGGCCCTGGAGACTACCCTCCATAGTGAACGTCTGAGGCCCGGAGACTACCCTCCATAGTGAACGTCTGAGGCCCTGGAGACTAGTCTCCATGGTTTCTGCACCACTTCACTACATTCCCATCAACGACACAAACAGGTTGCACATTCTTCACACCTTCACCAACAGTGGTTACTGTCCTTTCGTTTATTTTTGTTGTAATCCATCTTTTCGACTGCAGTCATGCTAGAGACTAGATGGCAACTCACTGTGGTTTTGATTTGCATTTTCCTGATGACTGGTGATACCAAGCAACACTTCTAGTGTTTAGTGACCATGGCTTATCTTCTTTGGCAAAATGTCTGTTCAGATCCTTGACCCATGTTTAAATTGGTTGTTGCTGTTATTCTCCTTATTATCTCTATCCTTTGGCACAGGAAAAGAAAATTGATTTTTACTAAATTTCTTTTTTCTTGTGCTTTTGTTGTCACAGCTAGAAACAGTCATCTAATCCAAGGTCATAAAAAGTGACATCCATGTTTTCTCCTAATATTCAGGACTCTTTGCTCTTACACTTAAGTCTGTTTTCCATTTTGAGTTAGTGTTTACATGTGGAATGATGTTTGTCAGGATAAAAACCATGTTCATCACGCCGGAGGCTCCTCCACACCCTCCCAGTCCACACGCTCCCAGCAAACATCATTCGTTAACTCTTCCAATCACAACTTTGCCATCAGCGGCATAGCCCTCTCCTTAAAATTTTTTAATAAATTTTCTTAATAACTGTTAACCTTAAAAAATGTTACATAAGTAATGGCAGTTCTGCTTCCTGGGTCGATAAATACCCCTCTCATCCATATGTCTAATCCTTTCAATACTCTGAAGAAACCAAAGTGTTCCTCTCACCTAAAGAGAACTTGCAGGGGCACCTGGGTGGCTCAGTTGGTTAAGCGACTGCCTTCGGCTCAGGTCATGATCCCGGAGACCCGGGATCGAGTCCCATATCGGGCTCCCTGCTCGGCGGGAAGCCTGCTTCTCCCTCTCTCACTCCCCCTACCTGTGTTCCCTCTCTCACTGTGTTTCTCTCTGTCAAATAATAAAATCTTAAAAAAAAAAAAAAGGGGGAACTTGCAGCAATATTATATAATTCCACAGAAAACACAGAGGATGTTGGACTACTAAGTTTCAAAAGTGACTCCAAGAATTCTCAGATGGCGTGCCTGGGTCACTCAGTCGTTAAGCATCTGCCTTCAGCTCAGGTCATGATCCTGGAGTCCCGGGATCGAGTCCCACATGGGGCTCCCTGCTCAGCGGGAAGCCTGCTTCTCCCTCTCTCACTCCCCCTGCTTGTGTTCCCTCTCTGGCTGTGTTTCTCTCTGTCAAATAAATAAATAGGATCTTAAAAAAAAAAAAAATCTCAGATGGGGTTAAAGGAAGGGGTTAGCTATTAAATGGTAACCCCCAAATAACAGAAAAACAAAGATAAAGTGGCATATAGAACAAAGAGAACGACAGAACTTTAGATGTAGAAGCAGCCTCATTTAAATTTCTATGATGAGTAAACTGTGACTTCATACCTGTGACTCATGACAAGCCTCTGACGTTGGTTAGGAGCTGTGGCCCTAGAGCTGTGAGGATTCTATTGTCTCTGTCCATTCTGAGACCACAGAATATCTTACCTCTAATTCCCCACACATCTTAAAAAAGATACATATTTCTAAATATTTTTCACCCCAAAATGAGCCCATTAAATTTATTAGATTACCTAATTTTCACCATGGGAGGGCAGTCTTATTCTAATATACCGTAGAAATCTGAAAATGAAGACAAGAAAGCTAGACATGTTTTCTTTCTTTCTTTTTAGTTTTTTTTTTTTTTTTTAAAGATTTTATTTATTTGACAGAGAGAAACACAGCCAGAGAGGGAACACAAGCAGGGGGAGTGAGAGAGGGAGAAGCAGGCCTCCCGCCGAGCAGGGAGCCAGATGTGGGACTAGATCCCGGGTCTCCGGGATCATGACCTGAGCCGAAGCCAGTTGCTTAACCAACTGAGCCACCCAGGCGCCCTATTTCTTTCTTTTTAAAGATTTATTTATTTATTAGAGAGAGAGAGAGGGACAGAGCACAAGCTGGGGGTGGGGGGGATGGCGACAGAGGGAGAAGCAGGCTCCCCACTGAGCAGGGAGCCCAATGTGGGGATCAGTCCCGTGACTGAGATCATGACCTGAGCCGAGGGAAGATGCTTCTACGAGTGAGCCACCCAGGCGTCCCAGCTAGACATATTTTATAATAATCTTCGACACTACGTTCACATGTTAAAAAGGTAAACGATGACACTTACCTAGAAGCAGAAATTGTCATACGTGATCTGAGTAATGAAAAATATACTTAGGAGAATGAAGGAATGGCATATTTGAAAAATGGGACAAGCAGCATTAGGCTTTGTATATGCGTAAAATATCTAAGCATGCTCACAAGACTATGAAATCTCAGAAGAAAATAATACCGCAGCCTCTAGCACTTGCCGAGTCCATACTACACGGCACCAACAAAGTAAGCATTTTAAATGCGATGTTCCAAGCAATGCCCAGCACTCTAGCATCATGTTAACTTATGGTGGCACACATGCACACACCAGTCCCCCAAATCACAGAGAAATACAAAGGGCTTGCAACAATGAAAATGATTTGGGGAAAGAACAA
The DNA here is from genome assembly GCA_004023965.1 of Spilogale gracilis. Taxonomy (NCBI): domain Eukaryota; kingdom Metazoa; phylum Chordata; class Mammalia; order Carnivora; family Mephitidae; genus Spilogale; species Spilogale gracilis. Next base: position 58,971 of record PITA01005430.1, read on the forward strand.
AGTTGGAGGCTGTCCACTACCTAACGGTAGAATGTATCGTAAAGCTGCTGTTAACCAGGAAGGCAGCAATGGGGCAGAACTGACGATCTAGAAACAGACTTGTGCCCTCATGATTAATTGTTTTTTTGACACAACTGTCCAGGCAACTGAATGGGGAAATAATCATTTTTACAACATATTGTTCTGAAAGAGTTGAATATTCACAATCAGAAAACTGAACTCAAATCCTAACCTCAAAACATAAAAAACTAACTTAAAATAGATCATGGACCTAAATGTAAGAGATGAAACTACCAACTTTTGTGAGGATACAAAAAAATCTTTATCCATGTAGCCAATTAATTGTTTGACTTGATACCAAAAGCCATAAAGCAACCATAAAAGAAAAAGATAATTTGGGCTTTACAAAATTAATGTGTGTCAAAAGACACTATTAAGAAAATGAAAAGGGCGCCTGGGGGACTCAGTGGGGTAAAGCCTCTGCCTTCGGCTCAGGTCATGATCTCAGGGTCCTGGGATCAAGGCCCACATGGGGCTCTCTGCTCAGCGGGGAGCCTGTTTCCTCCTCTCTCTCTGCCTACTTGTGATCTCTCTCTCTCTGTCAAATAAATAAATAAATAAAATCTTTAAAAAAGAAAAGAAAATGAAAACGTGTGGGTGCCTGGGTGGCTCAGCTGGTCGAGCACTTTGGCATGGGTCGTGATCAGTGGGGAGTCTTCTTCCCCCTTTGCTCGTGCATTCTCTCTCTCTCAAAAAATAAATCAAATCTTTGAAAAAATGTAAAAAAAATGAAAACTTGTATCATGAACAGGAAGAAAAAAGATTACAAGTCATATATCTGATAAAAGGATTTGAATTCAGAATGTATAAAGAAGACTTACACTCATAATCAGTCAAACAACCTAATGAAAAGCAGACCAGGGGCACCGGGCTAGCTCAGGTGGCAGGGTGTGTAACCCCTCATCTCCAGGTTGTAAGCTCCACATTCGATGTCCAGAGAACTTAAAAATAAAACAGGCAAATTTTGATAAACAGGTTTAACTTAATTGTGATCAAAATTCCAGCAAGGCTTTTTGTAGATATAGACAAGATTATTCCAAAACTAATATGGAAAGGCAGAGGCACCAGAATAGCCAAAAAATTCTGAGAAAAAGGGAGGAATCATCCTACCTGATTTCAAGGTAGCACCAAATGCTGAGGAGGATGTATAGAAAGTGGATCTTTCACTCTTTGTGAGTGGGAATTTCAAATGGTGTATTCGCCTTAAAAAATAGTTCAGCAGATTTTTTCAAGCTAAACATATGCTTACCATCCGACCTAGCAATTACACTCCTAGGCATTTACCCCAGAGAGATGAAGATTGCGGTTCACAGAAAGCCCCATGCATGACTGTTTACAGCAACTTTATCAGGAATAGCAGCAAACCTGGAGCAACCCAGGGGACTGGAGCGGGTGAGGGGTTACACTGGCTGAGGCCAGCCTTATTACTCAATAAAAAGGAATGAACCATTGATATACAACCTGATCAACAACCTGGACGGATCTCCAGAGAATTATGCTCAATGGAAAAAAGTCAGTTCCAAAAGGTTACATGTTCTATTATTCTAGTTATATAATATTCTTGAAATGACAAAATTATAGAAAGTGATGAGCAGCTGCCTGGAGCTAGGGATGGGAGGGAGAAAAACAAAGATTTCTGTGGCTGTAAAAGGGTCACATGTGGAATCCCTGCAGGCATGTGAATGTTCTCTTTTCGCCTGCACCACCCTCAGTACCCTGGGTGGGGTAACATAGCACAGTTCTGCAAGACGTTTATGCAAGATCATTAGAGGGAACCAGGCATAGCATACCCAACATCACCTTGTACCCCTTCCTACAAACGTATTGTCTATATCTATCTCAAAGTAACATGTTTAACAAAACAAAAAATCAATCAAAAAGTATTAACTGTAGTAGAATGAAAGGTACTGGATAAATCAACGCCAGGGGCCACGTTAAGGATGGTTTTATAGAATAACCAGATAGTTCACAGACAGCTCAAGGGGCAAGAACAGAATGTCCAGAAACAATTCCATCAGCAGAGGGAATGGCTGCCCTTCACACCGGGCAAGGAAGGCAGCAGTTCGATGACTGCCACTGGGATATGGTAGAGCTGCCTGAAAAGCAGGAGGGAACACTGTCCAAGAACTAGAAATTCTAACAAACTGGAGACTTAAATGCAAACAGCATTCCGTGGTCCTAGAAAAATCTGAGGAAACCAACAGGAGAATTTATGACAATGCGTAAGTGGGAAGGTGGTTCTGACAAAGCCGGAGGGCCTTAACTAGAAACACAGTAAGCTCCACAGAAAGCCTTCTGGCAAAAAACAACAGCTCTGAGTCATAGCACATAGGTGTAATTTCCCTTACAAAGAAACCCTAAAACTCAATCAGAGAAGACCCACAACACAAGAGAAAAGAAAGTAAAAGATGCAGATAGCTCCAGAAAAAGCAGCAGACACAGCTGTGAAATACACGAGATATTCAAACAGACTCAGGAGGAGTCACTGGAGCTACTCAGTCACCAAGATAGACCCTTAACCCACTACACCACAGGCCTGGGCACTCTGTGGGGAGCGGTCCATCGCACGCGCGCACGCCCAGCCCGCAGCCCCATCACTCAAGGGTATTCGCACACTTGTGCAATGACACATAAAAGGTGATCAACTGCGTCAATGCTTGTATCAGGAAATGATTAGAAATACTAAGAATTTCATGCAAGAATTCTTTCTAAAAATAATTTTTAAATATACATATCTGCTGAATATATACATAGGTACACAAAATGTCTCTAGAAAGAGTCACAGAAAACGACAACACCGTATTCTACTCTGCAAAGGTCTCAAAAGCAGTGGGTGTGTCTCCTAGAGTCAATGTGGGGGGCCTTAGCAGTGGCTGCTGGGATGGGACACAGGGGGCGGGGGACAGAAGCCGCAGGAAGAGTCACTATGCTGTACCTTTCTGAAATTAGAAATCGACACTTGGTATCTGCCCCCAGCTCCTGCAAGAGCAGCTCTGAAATCCCTAGGAATTTCCTAGGTAATAGGAGTATCTTTTGTTCTAAGGAAGTGCCTCTGGGTGGGCTCCCTGATGGTTTGTGGATTAGGGCTGATCCTGAGAAAGACATGCTGTGATCAAAGCTTGAACTCTGAGCCTTGTCCCCACCGCCCATCGCCCATCTGCCCATCGCCCATCTTCCAAGAAGGGAGAGGGTTAGAGACTGGGTTAATCACACATCACGTCCCTGTGAGGAAGGGTTCAGAGAGGTTCCAGCCTGGTGGGCACAGGCATGATGGACCCAAATTCCAAGGGGACAAAAGCTCCTGGACCTCAGAGCATGTATCCCTTAATCTGACTTTATATCCACATCCTTTATCATGGGCTTTATTAAATAAACCAACAGACATAAGCATTTGAGTTCTGTGAGCCATTACAGAAAATTAACGAACCTGAAAGCAGGGCAGTGGACGCCTACAGCCATGTGGCACAGAGGAGGGGTACCCTGGAGGCCTCCGACTGGTGACTGCATCCAAAGTGGGGGCAGCCTTGTGGGACCGGGCCCTCGGCCTATGAGATGTGAGGCGAACGCCGGGCAGACAGTGTCAGAACTGAGTTAACTGGAGGACTTTCACCTGGTGTCTGAAGGAACAGGAAGGAGCAGGGCAGCTCGAGGCCAGAAAGCAGCTCAGAAACACAAGTCGTCTAGTCCAGGATCAGGCGAGGGTAGGTCATCAGTTTCCCCAAAGGAGAAGGTCATATTTGGAATTTTTATTTTTTGAACTAATTAGGTGCTACATTTATTCATTTATTTATTTATTAAGATCTATGCTCAAAATGGGGCTTAAAAATCACAATCCAGAGACCAAGGGTCACATGCTCTACTGACTGCGCAGGACAGGTGCCCCTGTGTTTAGAGTTTACATATATAGTTTTAAGACTTATTTATTTTAGGGAGAGAGAGGGTGGACAGGAGAGGTAAAGGGGAAAGGGGGGAGAGGGAGGGAGGGAGGGAGAGAGAGAGAGCGCGCGCGAGAATCCTCAGGCCAACTCCCCACTGAGTGCAGAGCCCACATGGTGCTCAATCCCAGGACCTGAGATCATGACCTGATCATGATCTGGAAACCAAGGGCTTAACACCCAACTGAGACACCTAGGCACCCCTGTTTGGAATTTATTTGAAAATATGAGGCAACACTGGCGGATTTTAGGCAGAGGCACTGTACAATTAGATATATTTTAATATACAGTAAGATGAAAACTGGCCTGGAGGAGGAGATGTGTGAGCGCAGGTAAAGGAGTCACGACGCCGAGCAGGGCACGTGGTGGTGGCTCAGTCTATGAGGTGTCTACCTTGGACTTGGGCCGTGATCCTGGGGTCCTGGGGTTGAACCCCATGTCGGGCTCCCTGGCTCCCCCTTTTCTCCTGGCTTGTGCTCGCTCTCTCCCCCTCTATCTCCATCTCTCAAGCCAAGGATTGAAATCTTTATTAAACAAAAACCAACCACCCTCACCAGCACAACAGCTGAGCCAGGTCACAAAGAGCTCAGGAACAGATTCGGCTTGACAGCGAAGGACAGAAGGTCGTTTAGATGAGCACAGCAGCTGGGACACCTGGTTAAAAAGCAAGCTGCGGGACTGTGTTCCGAGCTTCTGGTTGTGAGGTCTATCGCACGCAGACGCTGCCCCCTGAACACGGAATGAGGAGCCCTGGCAACTCACACACTCACAGACCTCCTGCTGCATTTTGGGATGTACTCATCTGACAACTCCCAATCTTCTGGCTTATGTCAGACAGTGGGTGAAGTTGGGACGGGGACACCATTTAAGGCAAAGAGGACAATGCGAGCAAATGGAGGCCACGAGGGGCAAAAGCACAGGGATGGCCCCTGCCGGGCACGTGTGGTGTCCAGAGTCTGGACTACTCCTGCAGGGCTGTGTGAATGTCTTTCTGATGGAAACAGTTCATCAGCTAAGTGTCAAGTGTGCCTCCTAAACGTGACTGGGTAATGAGAGCTGGGGGGACCCTCCCTGCCCAGGCCACTCAGCCCCAGCCATACTGCCTTTTCCAAACTTTAGGTACCAACGTGGCTTGCTCCCTCACTACACTCAGGTCTCTGCTAAACTATCTAAAATAGTAATCTCCTTTCTTAAATACTGATTACAGACTTTATCTTTCAGAGCAGTTTTCAGGTTCACAGCAAAGCTGAGAAAGCAGATCGACTTCCCAGGCCCCTTTCTCTCTTAGCAATTCCTTCCTCCGCGGTGCTGCAAGGCGCCCTGGCCACCTGGCACACCCACGCCTCAGGCCTGGAGTCAGCCATTTCTTCAAGGAGCCTCGTGGCCCTTACAGCAGAAGGTGACAGAAGTCAAGATCTGGGCACGCCTGGAAGGCGCAGCAAGCGTCCCACTCTTGATCTCGGCTGAGGTCATGGTCACGGTTGTGGGACTGAGTGAGCCCTGTGTAGGGCTCTGTGCTCAGCTCTGAGTCCACGTGAGGCTCTCTTTCCCTGTCGCTCTACCCTGCCCCCCGCACACACACACACTGTCTCTCTCTCTCTCAATAAGTAAATATATAAAATCTTTTAAAAAGCAGCAGCAGCAGCAGCCACCGTTGCTGCCACCACAGCCACCAGGATCTGGATGAGTCTGAGACTCGGGATGAGCTGCTGGAGCGTCACAGCCTCCATGCGCAGAGCACCGGCCCCGCACATGCACCTACAGACATCTACAGACATTTGTGTTCTCTTAAGCAGAACGTGGATTCACACGGCTGCCTCCAGCTCTGGCCATCACCGCAGGCCTCGTCCCGGCGGCCTCCCCTTGCTGGGCCGCAGCCTTCCTCCAGCTCTGGCCATCACCGCGGGCCTCGTCCCGGCGGCCTCCCCTTGCTGGGCCGCAGCCTTCCTCCAGCTCTGGCCATCACCGCAGGCCTCGTCCCGGCGGCCTCCCCTTGCTGGGCCGCAGCCTTCCTCCAGCTCTGGCCATCACCGCGGGCCTCGTCCCGGCGGCCTCCCCTTGCTGGGCCGCAGCCTTCCTCCAGCTCTGGCCCATCACCGCGGGCCTCGTCCCGGCGGCCTCCCCTAGCTGGGCCGCAGCCTTCCTCCAGCTCTGGCCATCACCGCGGGCCTCGTCCCGGCGGCCTCCCCTAGCTGGGCTGCAGCCTTCCTCCAGCTCTGGCCCATCACCGCGGGCCTCGTCCCGGCGGCCTCCCCTAGCTGGGCTGCAGCCTTCCTCCAGCAGGGACACACTGGCTTCGCCTCCCGCCCCCCCAGACCCGGAACCGTGCCGTCCCAGGGCAGGTGCGCAGGAGGCTCATGGCTGCTGACCTGTGCCTGTGCTCATTCATTTGGACCCCCCTTTACGGGTTTATTTTCTGTTTTCCTGTTCCATGACAACAGTCCCCAGCACTTAAAGCTGCCTTGAGGGCGCCTGGTGGCTCAGTGGGTTAAAGCCTCTGCCTTCAGGTTAGGTCATGATCTCAGGGTCCCGGGGATTGAGGCCCGCATCGGGCTCTCTGCTTGGGGGGGAGCCTGCTTCCTCCTCTCTCTCTGCCTGCCTCTCTGCCTGCTCTCTCCGTCAAATAAAAAAAAAAAAAAAATCTACCTTGAAGAAATAAGGTGCTAAAAGCCTTGGCTGACTGAGTGTAAGGGAGATCCCTGGTCACCGCGATGAAGCAGACTCAGGGCAGCCTCTCTCCGCCAGCACCACGCAGCTACGACGCTGCTGGGCCTACTTCTAATCGCCATCACAGGATATCGGTCAGACGGTCCATCAATTCAACGGACTCCTCTCTTCAGCTGCCCCAGTTATACCCCCTGAACTGAAACAGCGAACCATCGCCATCACGTACAGCTTTTACTTTTCCTCTAAGGTCTGCCGTGAACCAACACTCTTCTTCCTCCCCCACCTCGCAGCGTAAACCTCCTGGACACCATCCACTGTATCCGCATTTCCTAGACGGGTGATTCTAGGTGCCCTAGCTCCACACATGTTAGGAACATGAACAACATAATCACGACCACAAGTTCAAATCACAGGGTCAAATGAGGAATTATATGACAATTAAGCTTTTGATTTCAAGTTTATCTTCCAAAAGAACTGTGAGGGCACATAAAATTAAATCCTTGGAAAAAATTACACAGATTTGCTTTCTCTTCCTTAGTATGGAAGCCTGAGGTTTAAGAACAAAGACTAATAGGAAACATATGGAAAAGATGAGAAACAGATGGAATCTTGGCCCCAATACAGTCTGCCATGTCGCACATACCAGCGCCTCCAGTGACAGATGAGGGTCACAGCACTGCAAGCATCCCTGCAAACACAGCATGCTTTTCAAAAACCTGAAGTATAACAAAATAAAGCCTGCGATTTCTTTGTACAAATCTAATGGTAAACCCTATCTGAGGACACAAAGACAAACTGTGGGATTCACTTCACTTTATTAGTTTGTACAAACTTTGAAGAGTCTTCCAAAGCACGAACTCAAAGTTCACTGCCAAGAAATACAAGTTAAGTCTCTGTTTAAAATTTAAAAAACACACTAGTAAAAAAATGTAGCATTCAAGCAGTTAGCCACTACTCCTCAGGAAAACAACTCAGTGAAAAGAGATTTTTTTACATCTACAAAATAAAGGCAACAGAAGTTCCTAATGGCATCTTAGTCAATACTATAAAAATATTTTTTGTACTAACCTGAAGAGGCAAATCAGAGATCTACCTTCTGAGTGCAAGACACTAAGTCCATCACCAGGGTAATTTTTGTTTGTTTCAAAGGCCTGTAGCAGGCATTCTAGTGCACAGACTTGGGAGGAAGGGGGGGCGGTGACAGCAGATCACAAAAGAGGGTAAAATTCTCGGTGTGGTACGTATTTAATATGTGTCACTAACGACAAGTCCCTTTGTTTACAAAGTAAACAGAGGGGTGCCTGGGTGGCTCCGCGGTAAGGAGGTGCCTTCAGGTCTGATTGGCTCAGGTCACGATCTTGGGGTCCTGGGATGGAGGTGGTAGGGCTCCCTACTTCCCTGCTCAGAGGGGAGACTGCTTCTCCTTCTCACTCGGTTCTCCCTCTGAAGTAAAATCTTAAAAAAAAAAAAAAAAAGTAAACTAGATACACGCTGCTGTCTGTTTCTCATCCCGCTTGCTTGCCTTTGTGAGCCTGAGGTCTCAGACAAGGGACCTTTCAAGACCATTTGAGTTCCACCTTAAACTGCCAAGTTACAGGGGACCTTAATTTGGAGAATTCTTTGGCATGAAAATGAAAATAAAAACAGTAATCAGTACATGCTGTTTCATTTAGTTCTGTTTGCCTTTCATATTAGAGGAAATTCTTGCCACACCTCAAACCAAAATTAAGGGGGAAAAAAGGAAAGTAAGCCACATAAATCTGACCAACAGCACAAGCATCTCAATTTGAATCCACAAAGTTTTGGATAATGAAAAGAAATACATAATTTTAATTCGACCCAAGTGTTTCCCAAGTAGATTATATTTGCTTAAATTGCTACAGTAATTCAAGGACAGCCCTGTCTGGACACACAGTTACTGTGGATTTTTAAGAGACTCAGTTAAAAAATTTAGGAATATCTGATTCAATTTACAGGATTTGCAAATTCATCAACCCCTGAAAACGAAAGCAAACTTAAACAGGTATGACAATAAAATAATTTTCGATTTTTTAAAGAAACTATCCTACTGTTAAAACTTTTAAAGTACGTTTGATTTGTTTAAAATTAAAATAGATCATAAAAGCATATTTGGAGGCAATATCTGATAAAAGCTCCATTAAAATTGAGAAAGCCGCAATATAGTGATTTTAATTTCCTAACTTAAGATTTACCCAATAAATAATCTTTGTTTAGCTTTCTTTTTAATTCAGAATGAAAGATTTTTACGTTAATGGCATCAGCCTCTACTCTCTCACTCTCAACTTTCAATGACAAAACTGGCAAATGCTTGGGAGTCATACATCTGGGCAGGGTGACAGATTCTGCTTGTAGGGAAGAAGGATGTTTTCGCCGATTTCTACTAGAAGTTTTTAAAAATTTCTCTGTTGACCCAATCCCTGACAGTAACATGTTTTGGCTTTCATTGGCTTCTTTCTGAAAGGGAAGATGTGTGTGCTCTATCTGGTACTAAAGAATAGAGTTTCTTGGGTTCCAGTTAATTAAGATTCAAATGTATTATGGCTAAAAATAATTTTGAAACTTTCATGTTTCTATTAGTAAAAAGCCTTACTTCCTTAGGCCGTGGGTGTAAAACAGAGATGTAAACTACTTTATTTATAGAGTTAAATTTAAAACTGCTTCGGAAAGAAATCTGAGTCCATATTCTACTTTTTTTTTAAAAGATTTTATTTACTTATTTGACAGAGACAGATCACAAATAGGCAGAGAGGCAGGCAGAGAACGAGGGGGAAGCAGGCTCCCCAGTGAGCAGAGAGCTCGATGTGGGACTCGATCCCAGGACCCTGAGATCATGACTTGAGCTGACAGCAGATGCTTTACCCTCTGAGCCACCCAGGGGCACCTCAGTCCATATTCTAATACTCTGGTTTCTTACATCCTAGTTTCTATGGCATATCAATAAAATAATTAAGTCTTTAATAAAATGCAATGAGGCTTTGCAATTAAACTTTCCAGAACAAAATCTGATCTCATTTTAATTAGAACTTCCTTATGAAAGCACAAGTGCTTTTTCACAACTAAGGGAAATGTTACAACATAGAAGACTTTATAGCTATAATACAAAAAATCCACATTAATGGATAGTTTTAAAAATTGGTAACATAGGGGTGCCTGGGTGGCTCAGTTGAGCGACTGCCTTTGGCTCGGATCATCATCCCGGAGACCTGGGATCAAGCCCCACTTCGGGCTCCCTGCTTCACAGGAAGCCTGCTTCTCCCTCTCTCACTCCCCCTGCTTGTGTTCCCTCTCTGGCTGTGTTTCTCTCTGAAAATAAATAAAATCTTAAAAAAAAAATTTGGTGACATATATTTTCCTTTGCTTTAAAGATTCCTGTTCACATCTGTTATACTTTTTCTCTAGATTCTGCCATAAATCAGGTCAGGAAGTGGGAGACTGATGGTGGTTGTGCTGTTTTGCTATGAGCAATTCTACAGAAAATGAGGCATAAATTGTAGAACATGAAAGGCAGAAATAATAAAAATGTGTCTTGTGAATGGCTGGGAAGAGATCAGTTGAATGGAAAATTTGGATAAAAAGAAATAAGAGGTCATTATAACAGGGAAACTCACCAGGGATGAAGTTGAAGACTAAGATGAATAGGAAATAATGGGTCTGTGGATGGAGACAGGGTTGATTTCAGACCAGACTGGACTTGGTCAAAGGACGTGGGATCAGGCTGCGCTGCACAGCCAAGGTCCTTAGGGGATGAGTCAGAAGAGAAACTGTTTTTAGGGAAAGCCTATCTTCTAGGTGGCCAAGAAGTCTAAAAGCAGCCAACACTAAAGAATCCCTTTACTTTCAGGAAGACTCCCATAATGAGGTCTTGACCCCAAATCAAAGGGACGCATTTAAGTGCAGGATCCAAAGTATCACCCAGGTCTCCTTTTTCCTCAATAATTTCTCAATAATTTTTAAATAGAGTCATGACTTTCATTCTCAAATGTAAGGTTACCAATTGATTATTGCTACTGTTCTTAACACAAGGACGAAATCCAGAGCCGATGAGCGATGGTCACTTCAAAGTTCATCTGTGTAACAGTCCATCCCTCCGCTTCCGAGACCCTGTCCGTGTCTGACCGCCCCCCGCCCCCACAGCCACGGCGCTCTGACTTCAGCTTCTGTGTTTACGTTTGTGAGACCCAGCAACCTTAGAGTAGAACCCCGTGGTGCAAAGACACTGAAGCGAAGTATGACAGGTACTTTAAAAAGTTAATATGCTCCACTGTAAGAAGTACCATAAATACTACAAATTTGGCACATAAAATATTATCAACTAGTGAGTAAAATGTATATGACGTTCTATATTCGTTTCTGCTAATCTCCCAAGATCTGGACCCAATGCTACCACAAAGACTTCCCCGCCTGCTGGAGGCAGGGTTAAACCACAGTACCCATGGCCACATTGGGTCTTTCCCATGAACTGAATGCCCTTTATGGAGGGGACCACATCTTCACATCTTCATCTCTGGTGTTCCCCACCAAATACAGTGCCTCACCCCCGAAGTAAGTGTGCTCTCAACTCAACCAAACCAAGTAACCACTAGGATCGGTAGGGTGGCTGGTATCTGTAAGCCGCCCTGAGTTAGCCAGTACTGAACACTGCCCTTTGTGGGGTAAGACCATCCTCCCCACAGCACTTTCTCCCACTTCACCCACGAACAACACAGTGTCAAGATCGTGCCTCAACTATCGTAATGGGCTGAAGGAGAGGTGTTCGTTCCCCGCGTGCAGACTCCACAGGTCAGACCTCAGGCCCTCCTGACTCTGGTCCAGATCAGCTGCGATACTCCAAGTCTGCTCCTTCAACAACTAACACCTACTCTCTGCTGCTTACACGTTTTGCTCATCTCTTCTATCTGGAAACCCTCCCGGTCCTCCTCTATGAGAACCGGTACTTCTTCCACGTCACAGCCTCCATGAATCCATGGGTATGAAGGAACAGAGTGCGTAGTCCACTTAGATTTGTACAATTGTTTTTAAAAGATGGAACCACTGATATTCTGACACATTCTGTGGGTAGGGATGAGATTAAATGTAACAAAACATATATATGAGTAAACGATCGTTTTGTTTGATACTGTCTTCTTGGTTAAAAAAGAAAAAAGGTGGCAGCAGCCAAGTCATCATCTCGAACTAGTGGAATGAGGCTCTTTAGAGGCTTGTCTAGGAGCAAGGGGAAAAGAATGCAGTGAGGACGTGTCCTGAGCAGCAATGAGTGGCCATAACTTTCAAGTGACACCAGCTGGTGTGGTGGGTTTCGTCTGCACCACTGCGCTGCCTGAGTAGGGCCGCATGCACATGCACAACTGAGGGAACAGGGCTGGAGACTGCGGAAGAGGACAAGGGTGAGAGGGGCCAGAGGACGTGGGCCTGTACAAACGAGTGACCACAGTGAGGGGCCGTGGGGTGACCACAGTGATGGGCATCCACTGATGGACGCCGAGAGGGCCTGAGTGCGCTGCGAGGTATGAAGGACGGGCAGTGAAAACGCGGTGGGGTCGCCATACTCATGTCCTCCTGAAACTGAGGCACTGCTGCCGCTGGGGCTACCATGTGGAGTAAGATGCGAAGACAAGTCGGGGTGTGAAGGAGCTGCACGGACAAGGCCCAGGCTCCTGGCGCGCGGGAGGGAGGAAGAGGCCCAGGCTCCTGGTGCGCGGGAGGGAGGAAGAGGTCACAGGTCCCTGACTCCAAATCCCACATGGGCACATAACTAAACTCTATACATTTGTAATTTCTGACAAAGTAAACAAGAATCTAAGACGTTAGGGGCCAAGGTAGACGTTCTCAAATGCGGTATGTCATAGACACTGATTTAGAGAACTATTTTTTCATTTATCCCAATGATGAAGAATAGCCTGTCCTACTCTAATGCCTAATGGGATAGAGAAAGGTCAGTTTGTGACAAAGACATGACATATTAATTCTCAGGAAACCCTCTAAGAGAGGGAAAGAAAAACAGCCTCAAACCCAAAGAGGTAAGATTCTTTTTTTTTTCCTTTTAACCTTTACCTAAACAAACTTATCCACCTGGATCTCTTTCTAAGCTGCCGAGCACTCTCACGTGCATCTCCCGGGACTGTCACTCACAGTCACCACCTGAGCTAAGCCAGCAAGCAATTACATTTCCCATTCTCTTGAGGAGGCAAGAGGCAGGCGTGTTAGGTGGCCTGACGTCCTCAGTGGCAGGTGGGGAATAAAGGTCTTCGGGCTCCTCGTCCAGCAGACCATCCACCACTCAGCACAACCTGGAGTTAACAGTCTTTCTCAAGTTGAGTGCTCCCCCCTTTAAACTGTACCCCTTATACACCCTCCCCTACTCCCTATCCTGTGCACATCTTTCTGATTCTCCACCAGACTTCAATTCCTGGGAGACAAGACACTGTGCTTTCAGTATCTGTTTATCTAGGACTTACCTCAAAAATATTAGTGGAAAAAAAGAAAATGCATAGAATAACCTATTAGATGCTCAAAGTTTATAGACTGTAAATTCTATGTGTATTTGGGATTTGAGGCAGTTATTCAAGTGGAGTCACAGTCAAAATAATTGGATCGTGGAAATGGTTTCACGGGGGAAAACTGGAAGTCATGGTTAGGCTTGGACAGAAACACTAGGAGGAAAGATGATCGCTATTTTTAATATCTAAAGCTCTTACATAAAAGGGAATGTTTCATGTCTTCCAAGGGCAGAAAAGAGGATCAACAAACAGAAGCTGCAGTGGGAAAACACTGGTTAATATTAAATAAGACCAAGTGTCTCCTCTCATAGGTAATGACCGTCACTGAGGGGACCATATTGTTAGTGGAACACTGAGCATTTTCAGTTGAGGGAATACCCAGCTTTGGGGTTGAGAGAGGTCATGTTATCATTGTAAATCTACAGTAAGCAAGACAAACTAGGATTCTCTTCAAAGATGGGTATGTAGTCTGGTTCAATGCAAAATATGACTTTTTTTAAATACCACCTTACTACTACTTAAATATTAATTTTGGTTTGAGCATTGCCCATTTATTCTGGATTCTTTTACATATTTCAATACAGATACAGATATATTGCATTTTATGTGACTGTTAATTTACAGAAAAATTATTCTAGGATTTACTCACTTTTCCCATAATATATTTGCTTTCTCCTTGTAATAGGACAAAAAAAGAACATGGGCTTTTTAAGTCTAGCACATGTCCTTTTCTTCTTTTTTGGAGTCAAAGTATATTGCCAATATGAAAATTATCAATGGGATGAAGACTATGATCAAGACCCAGATGATGTCTACCAACCAGAATTCCAATTTCATCAAAATGAGGACTTTCAAGTTCCTTTTCATCAGTATATGTTAGGCTGTGCCACCGAATGCTTCTGTCCACCCAATTTTCCATCTTCGATGTACTGTGACAATCGCAAACTCAAGACTATCCCACGTGTCCCAGCACACATACAGCAGGTCTACCTTCAATTCAATGAAATTGAGGCTGTGACTACGGAGTCATTCATTAATGCAACTCATCTTAAAGAAATCAACCTCAGCCATAACAGAATTACATCTCAAAAGATTGATCATGGTGTGTTTGCTAAGTTGTCAAATCTATTACAACTTCACCTACAGCATAACAATTTAGAAGAATTTCCATCTCCTCTCCCTAAGTCTTTGGAAAGACTTCTTCTTGGCTACAATGAGATCTCCAGATTGCAGACAAATGCCATGGATGGGCTGGTAAACTTGACAATGCTTGATCTCTGTTATAATCATCTCGAGGATTCCATGTTACAAGAAAACATACTTGCCAAAATGGAAAAATTAATGCAGCTCAACCTATGTAATAACAAATTAGAATCAATGCCTCCTGGCCTGCCTTCTTCACTTATGTACCTGTCTTTAGAAAATAATTCAATTTCTTCTATACCAGAAAATTACTTCAACAAACTTCCCAAACTTCAGGCTCTACGGATGTCACACAACAAATTACAAGATATCACATACAATATTTTTAATCTTTCCAACCTTATAGAGCTCAATGTTGGACACAACAAACTGAAGCAAGCATTCTATATTCCAAGAAATTTACAACACCTATACCTAGAAAATAATGAAATTGAAAGTACGTAAAATTCCATTATTCATTTTTAAACACAAAAAGAATAGTATGCTGACCTTTTAATTTTTTTTTTTGAAGATTTTTATTTACTTATTTGAGAGAGAGGGATAACAAGAGAAGCAGGGAGCCCAATGCAGGACTCGATCCCAGAATCCTGCAATAATGACTGAGCCCAGACACTTAACCGACTGAGCCACCCAGGCGCCCTACGTTGACCTTTTAAAGAATAAAAAAAAAAAGTTTTTTGAAGATTCTATTTATTTGACAGAGGGAGAGACAGTGAGAGAGGGAACACAAGTGGGCGGGGGGGGGGGGGGGGGAGAAGCAGGATTCCTGCTGAGCAAGGAGCCTGATGTTGGGCTTGATCCCAGGACCCGGAGATCATGATCTGAGCTGAAGGCAGACGCCTAACTAACTGAGACACCCAGGCACTCTTAAAGAATAAATCTTTTTTTTTTTTTTTATAAACCTATGTTTTACACATTGCTGAAATAGTTGATTTGAAGTAGCTAGGAAAATGGTTAAAGCTGTGCTATAAAAGTTTATAATTTTTTTTTTTAAGATTTTATTTGACACATAAAGAGTGCACACAAATGAGGAGCAGGAGAACTTAACTGACTGAGCCATCCAAGCGCCCAAGTTTATAGTCTTTCCTATGACATGTTATCACCTTGAACACTGACAAGTAGAACTATAGAGTAGCTGAAAAAATATACTCAGGAGTATCCTGAGTAGTTGGGATTATAGGTTATTTTTACTTTGTTCTTTTTTGAGATTATTTTCACTAAGAAGTTATTACACAACAAATAATACATAGCCAACAGAGCCACCATTTTTTTCAAATTTTAATTCCAGTATAGTTAGCACAAAGTGCTGTGTTAGTTTCAGATGTACAATGCAATGATTCATCTTTTCCATCCACCACCCAATGTTCATCAGGACAGGTGCGCTCTGAGAGCCATCATTTACTTTGAGAACAAATAATTCATCTGTAGTTTCATTTTCATTTTGTTATTTGATTATTGTAAAAACTAATTAAACCTAATTCCACCTATAAGTATTTTAATAAGACTGTATCTCATATTTTAATAAAATCCAATGTAGGATTCTAGATGTAATGCAGGATTAATCTTTAATCTGTATTTTTCAGGTATCAATGTCACAGTGATGTGTCCATCCGTTGACCCACTGCATTACCACCACTTAACGTACATCCGTATGGACCAAAATAAGCTGAAAGAGCCAATAAGCTCACATGTTTCCCTCTGCTTTCCTAATATACACACTATTTATTACGGTGAGCAAAGAAGCACTAATGGTCAAACGATACAACTGAAGACCCAAGTTTTCAGGAGATTTCAGGATGATGCTGAGAGTGAAGAACATGATGATCACCAAGAAGGTCCAGAACAAGAAGAAGCAGAAGAAAACACTGACACTCACTACTATGGAAGTCAAGAATGGCAAGAAACTATATAGGTATACATTTATGATTGTGTAAACAATAGTATTATTCGATAGTAACGAAGCATGGAAGGCTCACAGTAATATATCTAGAATCACGTATTAGTGTAAGATCAGACTGAATTTAAGTTGTTGGTAACACTTGCAGCAGGACACAGTATTTAAACTTCCTTAAAATTATACAATTCTTTAGAAATATAAATTAGAATGACAAGTATAAAATAGTAAACTTTCAAAAAGTAAAATAGTAAACAAGAATAAAAAGGTAAACTTTAAACATAATAGTATTATCAAGCTGAGGAGAAAAGAAAGTATGTCATCTCCAGTGACATTAACTGTTTTAAGAGTGATGACAGCAGCAGCACCAGAAGCCGAGAACTGGAGGAGGCTAGGGCTAAGACGCCCGGGCTTACGTTCATGTAATGGGCAGCCATTCACTTAGGAGTCAAATTATTTTCTTTGACCTGATCCCCAGAAAAGCCTTCACACTTGTATGTGAAATCTTATCATCATGACATCCACCTCCCTGGCCCTACCACTGAGAGCAACAGAGGATTCTGCTGATTTTCCAAAGAGGCCATTCCACTAAGGATCCAAGACTTGCAGTTTTATGAAATCAACTGGTCTTTGTTTTTCTCTCAGAGCACCAAAGCAACAAAATTCTAAAACATGTATTTGGATAAACAGAAAACACTATATTATCTCATCATAATCTGTATTTTAGCAGATTTCAGTAATTGTCCAAAACAATCTGTTTTCCACTTTAGCTGGGATAAACATTTTTATAGTAAACTCAATAGGGAAAGTTTTTGTTGTTATAGTTACCTAAAGATTCGCTAGTAAATAACTGCTTTGCTCACAATGTTAATTTAGCACATAACAATGTACTGGCATTATTAAAACACTTCCATTTTCCTAGCACGATAGAGTAGAAACACGTATGAGCGCCAGCCAGCATTTATGTAATTAGTGCTAAAGTTGAATGCGAGTTCTTTATAATTTGGACAAGCTTTGATATCTTGTTTAAAACCTTAGACGCACCTATTTTTTATTTAATCTATTATTGTGAAGTATTTTAAGTACGCCTTGTAATGACGATGATGAGCTGTGAGGAGCTCTCCTGACTTACCAGCTGACATTTCACAGAGTGCCTCAGATGAGGACTAAACAGAGATGCCGAGACCTACACAGGGAACCCAGACAATAAACGTTAACAATGTAGACAACAGGCCAGGACCAGACAAGTAGAACTTTACTATAGGAGTTTTCAAGTGATGAGTCTTTATTTTGCTGGAGATAAAGTGTAAAATGAAGCTCCAAATGCTCTTTACTTTTCTGATTAAATCATTAGCCTTTAGCAGAAACAGAACACCCCCCTGTCCCTAAGGACAAGCTCAACAATTCAGAATGAACATAAGTAACACTCCATTCATTCATTTACTTAACATTCATCAAGGCATCTGGCATGTAAAGCATGGCAGTAAGGGCAAGAAACAGAATGCAGGCACCCCTGCGATACCTCAAGATATAAGGGCTGAGCAAAAGGCTAGGAAGGTGGACAAAGCACACTTTCAACAGAGGTTAAATAAATAAATGAATAAATAAGGACCAGAGATAAAAGAGATACAACTATTTCTAACCTAAAACAATTTAGAATGTAATGGGAGGCTATCAGGGAAATGCCCACGAAAACCCTAATGAGAGACACTTCCACACTCGCTGGAAGGTCTAGAACCAAAAAACCAAGACAAAGAACGGATGTTATTAGCAAGAAGGCAGAGAGAGTAGCACCCTCACATCCTGCTGGCGGGATGTCCAATGGTGCAGCTCTATTGGAAAGCAGTCTGGCAGTTCAAAATTTAGTCACTCAGATGCAGCATTTCCACTCCCAGATATATTCTCAAGAGAACTAAACACAAATGTTCACACAGATATACGGAAACAAATGCTCAGAGCAGCACTATCCGTTAACAGCCAGAAAGTGGAAAGCACCCAAATGTCCATAAGCTGATGAATGGATAAATAAAATGTGGTACATACACACAACAGTACACACACACAGCCAAGAGAAGAAATGAAGTACTGATTTCTCACGCCATCACACAGATGAACCAGGAAAACGTCTTGTGAGCCGAAAACTCTGTCACAGAAGACTTTACAGGGTATAACTCCATTTAAATGAAATGCTCAGAACACGCAAACTTTTAAGACAGAAAGATTCCTGGTTGCCTGGGGCTGCGGGAGGGGAAGAGAGGGAAAGTGGGGAGTGACTGTTAATGAGCAAAGGGACTGTTTTTAAGGCAATGAAATGTTCTAAAACTGACTGTGGCGATTGTTGTATAAATCTAAAAATAATAAAAATTACTGAATCACAGATTTTAAAAGGGTGAACTGTAAGAGGTGTGAATTGTCTCAATAAAGCTGTTACCAAAAATCTTAAAATAAGATCAATTCAGTCTAACCCAAGAAAGAAAGAAATACAATCCTAACGTGGCAGTACCATAAAGACGATGGGAGCACAAATACATATCCAAGCTTTATTTGGGGTCAGGAGGCGGTGACGTAGCTCAAGGTTCCGGGAAGAGGTGCTGCCTTGCCGTGTGGGAGGGAACCAACCGTGTGGGAGGGAACCAACCGGCAGCAGGGCAGAACCAAGCAACCGAGGTGAGACTCATATAGACACAGGCCAGGACTTCTTTCACCTCTTGCACAATTAAAAAACAAGAACAAAAAAACCACTTCAATATTCAGAACTCTGGAGCTTCTGGTTTTTTTATCCTCTTAAAATGATTTTTAAAAATTCTTAAAGAACAGGCTTTGTGAAGAAGAAAACTCCACAGGTTAGCCACTGAAAACAAGGAATGTGAAATCCAAGAAGCCCTGCAGAAGCCAGACTTGAGATCCTAAGCCAGATGCCAGAGTAAGGTCCTGAACTCCGGAGCCCCTCTTCCCACATTCCTACAAGGAAGCTGGCTCTCCTAGGGCTACTAAAAGAATGAAGAGAACTCGTATATGGAAGAGAGCAGGGAACAGAGTGCGTGCCAGCCCCAGGCACCCAGCCAGCAGTCACAGGACTTCAGCACGCCGGCCTCGCGGGCTGCTGGGTCTGTATGCCCTACGGGTCAGACCGGGCTGTGTTCTCAGGGACCCTAGAGAGGGGCCAGCATCTCCCTGGGGTCCTTCCAAGATTCTATTTGTACAAAAGGTAAGTGAACGAGTTTTTACTACAGTTTTCCTAGGGAGAGAGTCGAGGGTATTTGCTAGTTCAGCTTGCCAGGGCAGAGAACACAGTCCCCCGCTCGCTGGGCACGGTGCCCTGCCTGACTCCTGCAGCCTAACTGGAACGGGTCAGCTCTGCTCTAGCGCCTCCTTCCAAGGGGGTGTGGGAATGGGTCATCTGGCTGCTGGGCTCGATGAGGCGGCAGGTTAACAACCATCTTTTGCTACTTGAAAACGGCCCTGAAGAACTCTTACCCACCCCAAGTATTTCTCATTCAAAAACAAAATGAAACTCAGTGTTTTCCTTAAGAGAAATTGAAGAATAAAGTATTTCTTTAAGTAGCACATCAAAATTGCATAATTATCTACATCTGCACACAAAACCAGTTGATCTGATACAACAGGAAAAAATGAAAATTCCTCTATTATCTCATTACCCTTAAAAGTATTAGTTAACCACTAGCCTGAACTGTATTTGTGACCACTGACAAATCCAAATCATTCTGGAAACCAGGTTTAGTTAACAAAGAAAAGCATAATATACTATTAGCTTTTTAGAAAGGACATAAAAATAAAGGATATTTCGTAAATTTGCTCACAATAAAATTGGGTGAGAAGGTTAGGTTTGTGCTTCCATATTACCTGAAACACTCTCCATTCTCCCTTTACTCCTCTGGGTGGGAGCGCTAGCCCAAACTGCAGATGTGTACATATCACGTGACACATTTCACCAACTCCAAGGGGGAAACCCAGAAGAAGCAATCCTTGTCTCCTCCTGTATACTTTCACTGTGGCCAAGAACTCACAGGACCCAAAGGACGGCTAGAACCAAAACCTTGGTTTCCTGCTTCCAAATCCATTTTTTTCTAATTCCTGGAAATAAAGAGTAACAGCAGCTAGAAACAAAATTAAACGGTAACAGCGAAAATACCTAAAGTGTCTTATATGTTCCGAACTGCTAAATAAATATAACTATGCCTACCAAGTAAACATCACAGTCTCATGGAAATTACATGAAACTTACATTACTTTACAGGCTTAGGCTGAGAATTTTCTATACGGGGATTTATATACCACTTGGAAAAACTCACAAGAACAGTAAGTTTTTAACAGGAATCCTTCCTCTCATCAGGTCAAAACTCCCCCATGAAATTTCACCCTTTAGTCTGGTAAATACTTGGGTTCTCATCTTTATCTCACCAACCACAAGACTAGGTTTCAGGCATAAGAAGATCTGAGATGGAGATCAAAACACATTTTACATAAAATCCTAGAATATTACCTAAAAGCAACTATAAGTATCTAGTAACTCAATGATTCTCAATGGTGGCAATTTTGCCCTCCAGGGTGCGATACTGTAATTTATAAAAAAGATATCTGGGGTCTTCACGTTTTCATAGTTCCTGGCTCACAATTCCCAAAACCCCTGGAATTTCCTAAACTCAGAAGAGCGATTAAGGTGTGTTTTGTTATGTTAATGCAGGTGACTTTGCCCCCGCCCCCCACCACCATTCAAGACTGGGGTGCTGGCTGCCAGGAGGATCAAGTAAGGCCACCTGCAATCTTGGCGGAGGGGGAGGGGCTGGAGGTTAAATCTGCGGATCCAATGACTTAGTCAATAGGATGATGTAAGGAAGCCTCCATAAAAACCCAGGACGGGTTTGGGGGGCTTCCAGTTGAACAGGAAGAGATGCCAGAACTGGCGTGTACCTGAAGCTCTGTGCCTTCCCTGGACCCTGCCCTATGCACCTTGTCCCCTTCTGTGGATTCCGATCCTTTGTCACAAGCTTTAATAAACCGTAACCCTAAGTGTTTGGCACTTCCAGAGCTGGGGAGCTGGCAGGGACAATTCTCTGTGCGAGGGCCCTTCGCGGAGCCTAGAATGCGGCCTATGGCAAGAGCCTGTGGGCGCCTCCCAGGGCTGACTTTCCTGCAGTCAGGACTGGAGGAACTCACTCCGGACCACAGAACGAACATTTGAGGGGCTTTACTACACCTTACTATAGGACATTATTAATTGAGGCTGAAAGGGCAGAATAAGGCTGACTCCATCTTGTGTGCTGCACTCTCATCTCGTGTAAATCCCAGCTTGGCCCCTCCCCGGGAAAACGGCGCGGGATTGTTGCCCAGGTGTGGTCTAGCCCGCCTTGCAGCATAAGCCACCAACACGCCGCCAAGTGCCACCCGCCCCCGATCAACCTGCTGCGCTCTTTCTCTGCATCTCGCCTGCTGCTGGCTACTTCGGTGAGTGTGGGAGACTGAACTCGAATAAAAGCTCTTTGCTTCTGCATCGGACTCAGTTCCCTGGTGGTCTTTGGGGATCTCAAAATCTGGGCATAACAAAGTCAGCCCTAGGGCTGAAGGACATAAAAGGGTCTTGAAACCTGAAATACCATGTCTAGGAGGATGCTGGAGGAACTCCCTTCATGGGGATGGCAAGGAGGGGATTCTTACAAGCAGGGAACCTCTTCCTCTCCTCCCCTCAGGATGAGTCTGGACCTGCACAAGGGGCCGCTGGACTCTCGTGCCATGTGGACAGTGCCCTACAGACAGCTCAGTACCAACAACAAAGAGCGGCCTGCTTTACAGACAGTAGTTCCAAGGTGAAGGAACAACATCTTATCTCGAAGGCCACCAATGTGACTGAAGGATATAAAAACATCACCATGGTAAGCTGAACTACATGCTGTTCTCCTAGCAGGGATGAAGAAATGGAAAAGCGTTACGCACCCCTCATTGTGGCTTTTTACTGACTCACAGGTGGTGGCCAACGGCCCAGGCGTATGGTCAGGCAGGAGGCTAATGGGATTTTAGCCTAATAAAGCAATGTCCATATGGGGCACAGTCCTATGGAAATAAGTGTGGGTATTAATGTTGGACATGTCAATACCCACCAGAAAACCTACCTTCCAGTTTTGGAGGATGAGTGGATCCAACACGGATCTAACCCCATGTGCTCCCTAGAAATGGCCCCCTTGGGCCCACGACATGAGTGTGTGTGGGGGGGGGGGGAGTACTGCAGCAGTGTGGGGACGGGCTGAAGCTAGAATCTCTTACACCCTCTGAGATATAAAACGCCAACAGGATCTGTTCCGGCAGTAAGAGCCAGAGACTACAGGGGGCTGTGTGACAGAGACCCTGGTAGGAAGGTCCTGAATGGGGCTGGCAACTCAGACTCATGTGGCAGCTGTGCGTATCCCTGGGGACTGTAAAGGGGTCCCGCCAGGAAGAGCTACTGCCTCTGGACCGGGTGTTGCAGACCTGGTGTTCGATGCACGCCCAGACAGATACAGAAAACGAGAACAGAAGACATTCCACAGCCAACTGTCATCTCCTCAGACCAAAGAACACACATAATGTCCAACAACCAGCAGAGAGAAACAGCTGAGAGAACGAACTGTATAGAGAACTGGAATGAACAATTAAAACACTGATTGTCTAAAACGGGGAGATAAAAACACGAAGGGCTTGGGGCACCGGGGGGCTCAGTTGTTAAGCATCTGCCTTCGGCTCAGGTCATGATCCTGGAGACCTGGGATCCAGCCCTGCATCGGGCTCCCTGCTTGGAGGGAAGCCTGCTTCTCCCTCCCTCACTCCCCCTGCTTGGGTTCCCTCTCTGTATTTCTTTCTGTCAAATAAATAAATAAAATCTTTAAAAAAAAAAACATATAGGAAGGGCTGGCTTACATGTCTTCACAAGTGTGTTCATACTCAGTGTGAACCTGAGTGGGGCTGAGGAGCGTCCCCACTGGCTAGCCCTGTGTTCTCCGGTGGGTCTGGGAAGGTGGGGGCAAAGGGCCTGTGTGCTCCCTTCCCCGCCCCGCCTCAGCTCTTCCTCCCCTGCCCTAACAGATGCCGCGCTCTTGGGACAAGAGCTGCAACTACAAGGGCTGGGACAGGGATGATCCCATGTTTTCGGACTTTCTGTCAAAATTCCCAGGGGACACCTGGCAAAAGTGGGGCTAACGGTGAGTGTAGCCACACTGCCCAGTGGCAAGGATGCAGCCCAGCTCTGCATCGTGTGCTTCACCCCAACACAAGTGTCCTGAGGGGACAGAGGGGCTACACTAGCCCCGCTGCCTGCAACCTAGAGCAGCCCAGCGGTGGCCCTAGCGTCCCTTCCCAAGATGGGAAAGTTTGGGGACAAATATCAGAGGACAAAAAGTAGTAGGTAAAAAGTCAGGGAACAAATAAGTAGGTCCTGTAATGAGGGGAAGCCAGTATTCCAGACACCTGGAGAGAGGCTCCGAGCAGCTCCGTGATACCAGACTCCTGAAAGGGTGAAGCCTGACATTACGGAGACCACTCCTGCTTTTAGAACGTGAGCATGAGCGGAAAGCACAGACACCCACACCCTGAGTGACCTCACCCTGGGAGACATTTCCATAAGGTGTGAATGAGGGTGTCATTAACCGGTGTCATTAACGAGTGAATGAGGGTCTGGCAGGCAACAGCCCCTGGCGACCTTAGCACCATCAGAGTGGGAGGGATCCCTGGTTCAAGGACCCTGGGATGGACCGCTCAACTGTGATCTGTAAGGAGGATGTGTCTGGCCATGCGGAGGGACAGTGTGGCCGTCACAGCTGATGGGGGTGAGTGTGGAGGAATGCTAACTGGCATCTCATGGGGAGAGCGCGTGGATGCTGCAAAATGGTCTACCTGGGCCAGCCCCGGCCACGGAGGGTTATCTACCCCAAGATTAACATAGCGCTGCAGGGACTACATTCTAGCCCAGGAGGTAAGGACACTGAGGTCCACAGAAGTTCACTTGTTCAAGCTCACTGCCAACGGGGGAAGTGCTCCAGGGGAGAACTGGGGTTCAGGAGTCTGCGTGTATTTGTGTGCACTTCCCGCAGAAAAGTGGCGCCCGGGAAACTCACTCCATGGATGAACGCCAGTGAAACTGCACAAGCTACTCCATGGATGAACGCCAGTGAAACTGCACTCGCTAGTCACGACTCCCCAAGCAAAGACGTTGTATTTCACAGTATAGTTTGCCATGAAAATTATAAAGGATCACATTGTATGTCTCGTTAGTAAAACACCCAATCTCTAGGATTCTCTAATCTGACATTTAGTATCTATCTGTTCACTTCTCAACAAACCTGCCACACTGCTAAACAAATCAGGATTTGCTATTTCACTGTTACATATGTGCGAAGACTCTATGAAGCTTTCATCATACCTTAAAGCCATAAAATTGACTATATCAGCCAAAAGCAGAAAATACCATAAGTAAATGTAAAATAATTCACATTCAAATAAAATAATGAGTGTTCACATCTTATTTTTCCAATCTTTAATTTGAAAGACCCTACAGATAATTTTGAGTGGGAAAGAGAATAAACTGGTATTCTTTTTTGTTTTGTAATAAAATATTTATCCATACTCATATTTATTGGATTTTTAGTTTAGAGGAGAAATGTTACCTTGAGTGCTGAGAGCACCAAAGAGTGACAAAATGAAAGTGAATCTTTACGCTGATCATATAGTGATTTAAAATACTATTTAAACTTTTAAAAATCAAATTTACAAAAACATTTTTTATAGTTTCCTTAATTTAGCAAACAAAAGTATCATTTACTATCAAACTCCATATTTCAAATCAAATGTATTTTTAAAAAGCTGATTTCTCAGACTTGGATTTTTATTATATGTAATTAAAATAAAGAAGGGGACCCCAAACAATTAAACTGCAAGATAATTTGGTTAAAACTCACTTTAACATTGGAAACTCCTTGGCTATATACTAAAGGTACTGGAGCAATATTTTTACCCCTCATAAAATTAAGAGCACAGACTAGACTTTGCTTTGGTATTTTACTTCACTCAAAAAGCAGAATTCATCTCCTGGGAAAGCATTCAAATAAAAAGCGTGACTTTAAATCGATGCCATCTTCACAAATTCATGAAACCTTAGTGCTCATTACACAAGGTAAACACGAGGCGAGCTGCAGTCCTTAGGAGAAGCCAACCAAGCCCGGCTCTGCAGTGTGCGCGCTCCCCTCCCCCCGAGACAGGGTGCTGGCAAGGATCTCCGCCACACGCACACTGTGTCTAAAGCTGCTGGGCCCTGAAACTCCATGCAGCAGTTAGAAACTGGTCCACAGCCTTCCTCGTTCACCTACCTCTTGGGGCTAATACACAGGCATGAACTTCTATTGAGGAAAACCACAAAAAGCTTCCAAAAAGCTACAACGGTAGGCTCTTCTTTCACATATTATTTTAGATTTCTTTAAAAAAAAAAAAAAAGATTTTATTTATTTATTTGACAGAGAGAAGCACAGCCAGAGAGGGAACACAAGCAGGGGGAGTGAGAGAGGGAGAAGCAGGCCTCCCGCTGAGCAGGGAGCCTGATGTGGGACTCGATCCCGATGTGGGACTCGATCCCGGGTCTCCGGGATCATGACCTGAGCTGAAGGCAGTTGCTTAACCAACTGAGCCACCCAGGCGCCCCATTATTTTAAATATCTTTTGTTAAGATGTGATTCACCGAACAGTCTTGATAAATGCAAAGGCCACCTCTAATTTAAGTTTCAGTTACCTTGAACAACTGTGACAAGCACTTAAATATGTCACTGCATAATGTTAGCATCAGCACAGGCCAGAACCCTGCCGCAGAAGTCACAAAGCCAGGCTTTACGGCCCCGAGTTCGGACAAGGGGCACCTACAGGGCGGCACCAGCAACTCTGAGTGCTTCCGTCTGCAGTTCCGTAAGAAAAGCTCTGAAATGTGCATCACTGATAAAGAAGGTCTTCTCCTCTCCTTCCCCCAAATCCTTGATTCAATTCTGTGTTTTTTCTAGTCTGCAATACTGTGTTTCTCATAGTTTAAATTTTAAAAGCAATGCTATTAACTAAAAATAATGATATCAATGAAAATTACAAAAATGAGAAAATTAAAATCATGGCTTTTCCTATATGCTTTATCACCTAAAAGTAAGTGTTAATGACTACCCTTCATGTTAAAATTACAGTTTAAGTTTTAAAACTTCTGGAACTTATTTCTATTCATACCATTACGAACCAAGAGTTCTTATAAAATAGCAAAGTTGAAATACGATATTTTTAACTCACATGAGACAGGATTGTGAGTCTTCATTTTAACTATTTATACTACAGGTATCCTAAGATTTCAGTTGCACACAAGTACCTTTGTTTAAGACACCTGATTATTAACAAACTGAAATTATCAACATTGCTTGGGTTTTGACAGAAAAATAAATAAAAACCACTTTCTGAAACTATTTTTAAGAATGTCACTGATACTTGAAAACTTTAAGCATCTAATTAAAGATCACTAAGGGTTAAATACTTGTTCTCTGGCCCCTACTGAGTACACCCTGCCAAAAGTCCTCTAAGCTTTTAAATATTGCTCCGATGATCTGCGTTTTTACTTCCAGGGAAAAAGAGAGCATTGTCCCACAGTCACAGGCCACAGCTGCTTGACTTGCAGTCACCTTGCGTTCTGCTGACATGAGGGCTGTGCTGTCTACAGTCCTCCTGCTGCTGGCGTTGCCTCTGATGCAGTCAGCACCCCCAGCTCAGTACGACTCCCGCATGACCTATGACCATGGGACAGATAGTCTTGAAGAAACCTGGTTTAGTCAAGATTTTGAGGATAAATATCTGGATGGAAAAAATACTAAGGTACCTTTATTTCTACTCTAAATTTAACTTCTAAAATAGTAACCCATTTAAATGCATGTTTTTGTTTTTTTAATGTGTCTGATGCGGTAAGGGGAAAGAAAAAGCACTTTAAATGACTGAAGTAATTAAAAGTAACTGTTCCCAAGACTGTATTTTTAAAGTATGCAAGGCTTCCAAATTAATGTATCTAAAGCAACCAACACAAAATTTAAGGAAAACTAAACTTTAAGATGATCTCTTACTGGTTGAAGATTTATAAGTAATGTTATGCAATGCCCTTCACTTGTGTATTACATTGCCTCAAATTAAATAGGAGAAATGTGTATTAGGAGAAATAATCTTGGATTACCAGTTTAAGGTTTATTATTTTAGGAAAAAGAGGTTCATGGAAATAAATATTGCTTACTGTTTTCTATAGTATTTCACAATAATTTATATAGGTCAACTATGCATGGTACCAAAAAATGAAAAGCTCCTCAATGTGGGCCTTAATTTTTAATCGTTTCAACAATTTAGAGTCTACAAGTAACTGTAACTCTCGTTTAGCTAATACTCCGCAGGGATGACTTCACATCACATCCTTCATACTTTACTTGCATGGGCTGAGTAATTACTTGTGGCCTTCTTGGCACGCAGACGTGAGTGCTGGGTAAGGAAAAAGTTAACACAGCACATAAGTATCTGCTCCTGCCTCATCTGTGTGTGTGTGCACGCGCACAGAACGGAAAACGAGAAATGCAGCCAAATCCACAACAACGCTCATTGCTTTTCTTTCATTCTCTCTCTCTTTCTTCTGGATACTGGACCAAACGTTAACACTATAATTTTTCTCGGTGGAGTTGGTTAATATGTTAGCATTATTTTTGCCTAACATTAAGACAAAAATGATAGGTATCACTAGCACAGCTTCAGAATTTTGAAAGAAAGCCTATCATAACAATAAGCTATTGGCTTACGTGGATGATTGGAATCTCTCAGTTAAAAAAATAATTTCAAAGCTTCCGTGGTCCCTAAAAAGTAGTAAATTCTTTGCTTTTTCTCTTCACATTGCTTTAGAAGGCTCTGCTCTTTATATAAAGGTAGGGACTAAGGTATTTGTGGAGTGTAGAAGAATCAACAGCACTTAATACACAAACTCAGAGTGGAGGGGCTGCTCACGCGGAACCCTCTCAGGAGGATAAAGGAGTCAAGATGGAGAAGAAAGGGGAACATGTTTTCAGAGGGTAGAGACTGGAGCCCCATGCAATCTACACTACATCTAATGGCAGAAAATGTTCCCTCCCGGGACAGGAAAGACTGATAGAGACCCCAGGGCTACCGGTCTGGACTTGGGGTCCTGGTGGGGTGGGCAGGGAAGGACCCGACACAGTGCAAGCGTGCAGGTAATGATGGGTCACTTGTAGGAGAGGCCAAAACTTGCTCAGTGCCCCGCACATGCTATGTGACTAGAGCTTCAATCCGGCTGAACATGGTAGAATCCGGCATCATGAACTCAGTTAAGACAAGGCCATAAAGAATAATTAGAAGACCTTCCCTTGATAAAGGATCTCATTTCAGGTTCCACTTCAGAAAAACTTTCATTCTAAGTCACAGAGTTCACTCCAGCTCCCATTTGGAATTTCAATATATTCAACATTTAGGAGGCAGTGAGTTAGGTTTTTGGAGATAAAAAAATAAAACAGATCTGGTTCTTTTACTCAAGGAGTTGACAGTCTGGAGCGAAAACAAGCTACACGAATATTCACCTTACATGTTAATAAATGATGAAATGGAATTAGGTATAAATTCCTACTGCGGCACAAAGGAAATGCCAATAACTGTGACCATGGGAAGACAAGTATTGTCTCTGACCTTAAGGTTTTTTCTTTTTTTTTTTAAAGACTGATGTAATTATTTATTTGGTGGGGGGCGGAGGGGCAGAGGGAGAGGAAGAGAGAATCCCAAACCAACTCCCTGATGAGTGCAGAGGACCCTGAGATCACAACCTGAGCCAAAACCAAGAGGTGGAGGCTCAACGCACTGAGGCACCCATAGTCAAAATTAGACTTTTTCACACCTGATAACAAATTTTTATTATTCCAATAGGAAAAAGAAACTATGATAATACCCAAGGAGAAAAGTCTTCAATTACAAAGAGATGAGCATGTAACACCACCATCCTTCAAGAAGGAAAATGATGGTAAGTGTGCATATCCTCTCATCTAATTATCTCAAAAGAAGTTTTATTATAGAACTTCATTCCTTATCTCCACTGAGAAAGTCAGCTGGTACATTGGGGGTACACATCCACTGCCACTCCACATTACGAGTGAGAAACCTGGACAGGAACATTCAAGAACAATCAAGTACAAAGTGTGTGCTTCTGTCCATATAAAGTCGATTTCACAGTGATTTAAAATCAATGATCTGCAAATACTATGTACAGCCTGAGCATGAGGGAAATAAAATGAATTCTAAACTTCAAGAAACAGAAGGCACAGAGATGGATACATAGGTAACTATTTCCTATATACACTTCTATGAAAACAATAGAAAATGTATAAATAACGAAGTCCTCCTTAATAATTCCTGTTTATTTGGTTTATTTTCTATCAAAGAATATTTCACATGACATTAGAAAAAAATCACACACTAACTAGAAAGACATCCCTTGCTCTTGGATGACTCAGCATCATAAAGATGTCAGCTATGCCTAAATTGTTACCAATAAACTCCTTTACAAAGCCGGTAAGGTTGATTCTCAAGTTCATGTGGAAAGTCAAACCTGCGCAAAGCCAAGAAGTCACTGAGAACGGACAGGTGTCCACAGCACGAGACTGTACACCACACATGAGAACGTACCTCAGAGTCTCTATGCTAAAACACGTGTGATGCTGGTGCACAAACAGAACAGTAAGTTCAGAGAGAAATACCTGTAGAAACTCGGTATATAATAAAGAAGGCATTTTAAATCACCGAAGCAAGATGGTATTTTTATTTTTATTTTTTTTATTTTTTATTTTTTTTAGATCTTACTTATTTGACAGAGAGAAACACAGCCAGAGAGAGAACACTAGCAGGGGGAGTGAGAGAGGGAGAAGCAGGCCTCCCGCCTAGCAGGGAGCCCAATGTGGGGCTCGATCCCAGGTCTCCGGGATCATGACCTGAGCCGAAGGCAGTCGCTTAACCAACTGAGCCACCCAGGTGCCCCGAAGATGGTATTTTTAAAGACTTTAAGAAATCTCTATACCCAACGTGGTGCTCAAACTCACAACCCTGTGATCAAGACTCCAATGTTTCACCAACTGGGCCTGCCAGGTGCCTTAAAGATGGTGTTTTTGAAAAAGAATGGTGGGCCCTGAAACTAACACTACACTGCACGTTAACAAACTGGAGTGTAAATAAAAAGTTTAGGGGCACCTGGGTGGCTCAGTCGGTTAAGAGTCTGCCCTCAGCTCAGTTCATATCCCCAGTATCCTAGAATCAAGCCCCTTATGGGACACCCTGCTCAGTGGGGAGTCTGTTTCTCCCTTTCCCTCTGCCACTTGCCCTGCTTGCACTCTGTCAAATAAATAAAATCTTAAATAAAAACATAAAATTTTTTAAATGTTATTGAACAACTGAGTAGTTAACTGAAAACAGTTAAAATTAGATCCATACTTTACACAGAAAAACAACTCCCTCATATAAATTAGGATCTAAAAGTAAAAAGTGAAACCATGCAAATATGAAATGATTATCTGGGAGTGGGATGCCTCAAAATTCAGTGAAAATAATAGAAAAGATCAATTATTTGACTTGAAATCAATATTGTAAGCCCACTCTTGAGACTTGCCGCTCAGGAAAAAAGATTCCTTGCAAAATATTACTGCTACGCGGCACTGCCCCTCGTCGCCCAAGATTCTGATGGAGATGGACAAGGTGGGTGCTGCTTTCATGCCGACTAACGCAGCATCCATCCCGCAGCCCAGGGGTCCAGGGCTGACTCTGACTTGTAAGTCTCACTCCTTAAGAAATGCCTTTAGTAAAACTACCGCTGCCATAGACACTGATCCCTCGGATGGGTCTGGGCAGAGTCACTCGACAACGTCCTGGAGAGGACTCGCCATCCTACATGCCAGTAATATCCACCACTCAGGGGAAGAGGTCAGACTATCGACATCGACAGGGATTTGGAAGAAGGTGATTCCAGCCGTCATGAGTGGCTTTGGGGGTTCAAGACTCCAGTGGGGAAGTCAGTGCAGATGTGGGGAAACGGAAAGAGAACCAGGCTCAGAAGTGTGGCCTGAAGCTGGGACTGCACGGCTAGAATCCCGGGATCAGACGGGAACGGATGAGGAGCGGCTTCTCGCGGGAGAGCAAGGAAAGTGGTCTCTCCACCCGGTGAAGATGCTGTGAGCGCTGCTGAGAGGACAACGAAGGACGCAGAATATCCCAGGAACGTGGCTGTAAAGCGGCGGCCGGGTTCGAGAGGATGCACCCCAGTTCTGGAAGAAGTTCTACTGGGGCGCCTGGGCGCTTCAGTCAGTGAAGCGTCTGCCGTCGGCTCAGGTCATGATCCCGGGGTCCTGGGATCGAGCCCGCATCGGGCTCCCTGCTTGCTGGGGAGTCTGATCTCTCTCTGCCCCTCCCTCCCTCTCTGTCTCTCTGTCAAATAAAAAGATAAAATCTTAAGGAAAAAAAAAAGGAGAAGAAGTCCTGCTGTGGGCCAAGTGCCAGCAAGCGGCATCAGAGGCTGCGGGGAGACCGTTCGCGAAAGGAAGGGTCAGCCCAGCGGCCCCCTTCAGGCTCGTCTTGTTTCCTAGATGGCCAGAGCCGCCACCACCGCGACAGGGCCCAGATGGACATCAGGCAAGACGCTCCACCAGGGGAAATATCATGGCGCCCAGAAAGCTCAGATGATGGTCAGCATTTTTCACCAAGAAAGTGTTTCTAAATGAAGTATGAACATTGCTTCTTTTCTTTTTCTGAATATTTCTTTACACATACCTACTGTACACTTCACAGGTTACAGACGCTATAAACCTAATTTTTAAAAAGATTTTATTTTTTAAAGATTTTATGTATTTATTTGACAGAGAGAGAGATCACAAGCAGGCAGAGAGGCAGGCAGAGAGAGAAGAGGAAGCAGGCTCCCTACCAGCAAAGAGCCTGATGTGGGCGCTGATCCCAGGACCATCATGACCTGAGCTGAAGGCAGAGGCTTTAACCCACTGAGCCACCAGGTGCCCCAAGATTTTATGTATTTATTTGACAGAGAGAAACGCAGCCAGAGAGGGAACACAGGCAGGGGGTGAGAGAAGCAGGCTCCTCGCTGAGCAGAGAGCCCGATGCAGGGTTCCATCCCGGAACTCTGGGATCATGACCCGAGCCGAGGGCCAGCTGCTTAACCGCTGAGCCCCCCAGGTGCCCCTAAACATAACTTCCATGTGACCTGGGAAACCAAAAGGGTCATCTGACTTGCTTTACTGCAGTGGAACCACACGTGTCAGCTCTCCGAGGTTTGCCTGCATAGACACATCTGTCTCTGTGCAAGTGTATGTGAGCACATGCACATGCAACGTGTTTCTGTGTCTCTCTACAGACATACAGAGATGGTATATACATATATCTATGTGATAACACATACACAAGTATGCACATTCGTGTACTAAATATGGAGAGACAAACAGATATTTCCCAGCTCTCTCTGCAGAAAGAACAGAGAAGCAATGAGATGCCGGCTGCAGTGAGCATATCCACATTCAAATCTTGGTTTCTAAATAGCACTCTATTAAAAAGAGCCAATACTTAAAGGAATAACTGATTTCAGGCTTAGCGCAGAGAAAAGACAAGACTGGTCTGGGACATCTTACCAAATCAGTAAATAAAAAAGTTCTTTAAGAGTAATGGAGACATTTTTAATCAAAATATTTTTTAAATGCAGTATAAATACATAAAAAACATATTAAGACCTGTACAATGAATTCTAGAAAACTATACTGAGAAATTAAAGACCTAAATATATGGATATACTATGCTCAAGAATCAGAAAACTCAGTATCAGGCGCCTGGGTGGCTCAGTTGGTTGAGCGACTGCCTTCGGCTCAGGTCATGATCCCAGAGACCCGGGATCGAGTCCCACATCGGGCTCCCTGCTCAGTGGGAGGCCTGCTTCTCCCTCTCTCACTCCCCCTGCTTGTGTTCCCTCTCTGGCTGTGTTTCTCTCTGTCAAATAAAATAAAAATCTTAAAAAAAAAAAATTGGTTAAAAAAACTGGACAGTTCTAGGTCAAAAAAAAAAAAAAAGCTCTGACTCTTCCTGAGACCACATATAAAAATAACTCAAAATGGACCCCAAACCTAAACATCAAGCTTACACTATACAACCCTTCAAAGAAAATAGGATAATGTAGGTTGGCACATATTTCTTAAGTACAACACAAAACGCACAACTATGAAAAAATCAATCGTTCTTCCTTTGAATAAAAATGTATAGAAGGAACATACCTCAACATCATAAAAGCCATATATAAAGATCCAGAGCTAGTATCATCCTCAATGGGGAAAAACTGGGAGCCCTTTCCCTACAGTCAGGAGCACGACAGGGATGGCTGTCCACTCTCACCATTACTATTCATCACAGCACTAAAGTCCTGGCCACAGCAATCGGACGACAAAAAGAAGTAAAAGGCATCCAAATCAGCAAGGAAGAAGTCAAACTTCCACTGTTTGCAGATGACTTGATACCCTTTATAGAAAACCTGAAAGATCCTACCAAAAAACTGCTAAAACTGATACAAGAATTCAGCAGTCACAGAATATAAAGTCAATGTACAGGAATCTGTTGCATTTCTATACGCCGATAATGAAGTAACAGTACAAGAAATCAAGGAATCAATCTCATTTACATCTATACCAAGAATAGTTAAGATACCTAGGAATAAGCCTAACCAAAGAGGTAAAAGATCTGTACTCTGAAAATTATAGAATACTCATGAATGAAATTGAGGAACACAAAGAGATGGAAAGGCGAAATTCCACGCTCACGGACTTGAAGAACAAATATTGCCAAAGTGCATGCTGCCCACAGCAATCTGCAAATTTAATGCAGTCCTTATCAAAACAACAACATTTTCACAGAGGTAGAACAAAAAATCCTAAAATTTGTATGGAACCACAAAAGACCCCCAATAGCCAAGACAATCCTGAAAAAGAAAACCAAACCTGGTGGCATCACAAATCCAGACTTCAAGCTCTACTACAAAGGTGTAATCATCAAGACAGTATGGTACTGGCACAAAAACAGACACATAGGTCAATGGAACAGAGCAGAAAACCCAAAAATGGACCCACAACTATATGGTCAACTAATCTTTGACAGAACAGGAAAGAGCATCCAACGGAAAAAAAGACAGGCTCTTCAACAAATAGTACCAGGAAAACAGGACAGCAGCATACAGAAGAATGAAATCGGATCACTTTCTTACAACATACACAAAAATAAATACAAAATGGATGAAAGACTGGGGTGCCTGGGTGGCTTAGTTGGTTGATCGTCTGTCCAATTCCTGGTTTCTGCTCTGGTGGTGATCTTGGGGTTGTGGGATCAAGCCCCATATCAGGTTCTGCCTTGGTGTGGAGTCTACTTAGTATTCTCTCTCTCCTTCTTTTGCTCCTCTCCCTAGTCACACACGTGGTCTCTAAAAATATATAAATAAAATCCTTAAAAAAAAAAGGCGGGGGGGGGGGATGCAAGACCAAAATGTGAGACAGGAATCCCTCAAAATCCTAGTGAACATAGGCAGCAACCTCTCCGATCTTGGCCTCAGCGACTTCTTGGACATGTTGTCGGAAGCAAAGGAAACAAAAGCAAAAATGAACTATTGGGACTTCATCAAGATAAAAAGCTTCTACACAGAAAAGGAAACAATCAACAAAACTAAAAGGCAATCTAGGGAATGGGAGAAGATATCTGTACATGACATATTTGATAAAGGGTTACATCCACCATCTATAAAGAATTTATCAATTCAACACCCAAAAAACAATCCAGAGACTCTTAATAACAGAGAACAAATTGGGGCGCCTGGGTGGCTCAGTTGGTTAAGCAACTGCCTTCGGCTCAAGTCATGATCCTGGAGACCCGGGATCGAGCCCCGCATCGGGCTCCCTGCTTGGTGGGAAACCTGCTTCTCCCTCTCTCACTCCCCCTGCTTGTGTTCCCCTCTCTAGCTGTGTTTCTCTCTGTCAAATAAATAAATAAAAATCTTTAAAAAAATAGAGAATAAACTGAGGGTTGATGGAGGGAGGTGGGGGGGGAGAGGTTAGACAGGCGATGGGATTAAGGAGGGCACCTGTGAAGAGGGCTGGGTGTCCTATGTAAGTGATGAGTCACCAGATTCTACTCCTGAAACCAATATTAGGCTATATATTAACTAACTAGAATTTAAGTAAAAATTTGGAAGAAAAAAATGTTTCGTGTTCTGAAGACATCAGTAAGAAAATAAAAAGAAAAGCCGTGTAGAGGAAAAGATGTGCAGAACATCCATCTCACAAACAACTTATAACTACAACAGATAGTCTTATAATTCAGTAACAATAGTGCAAAAAATATTTTTTAAATAGGCAAAAGATATGAACACTTTACCACTACAATATGTGGATGGCAAATAAGTTTATAAAAAAACCTGCTCAGCACATTAGTCATTAGGAAAATATAAATTAGAGCACAAGATGCCACAACACACCCTCCCAGAATGGCTAGAATTCAAAAGTGTGCTCAGACCAAATGACGCGGATGGAGCATAAAGGGGGCACTTGGGCCCTGCTGAAGGGACTACAAAAGGGCACAGCCTCTAGGAAACATAGTTTGGGGCTTTCTTCAAAAGGTATACACCTATCAGGTGGCCCAGCCATTTGCTCTGACCCTAGAGAAACGAAACTCCTACACAAGGGTTCACAGCAGCTTTCTGTGAAACGGCCAAAAACTAAAACCCCAAATGCCGACAAGGAAGGGATGTATAAACTGCGTATATTGATATAAGGAAATACTACTCAGTAAATAAAAAGGAATGCACTACTGATACATGTAGCAAGAGATGAACCTCAAAATAATTGTGCACAGTCGAAGAAGTTGGACCAACGTGTATACACCACACGGCTCTGTTGCAAAAGACTCGGAAGTGCACTGCTGGGCACCGACAGAAGGCAGCTGGGTGGCTGCTGGGGGGAGGGCGACACGGACAGTAACAGCGCTCTGGCCGTGATGAGCACGTCAATCACTTCGATTGCACCACGGTCTCATGGGTATATACATATGTCAAAAACATACATTATACCAGTTAAATCCATGGAAATTATGTTTTTAAGTAAATTTTTTAAAAAGATTTTATTTGTTTATCTGACAGAGAGAAACACAGCCAGAGAGGGAACACAAGCAGGGGGAGTGAGAGAGGGAGAAGCAGGCTTCCTGCGAGCAGGGAGCCCGAAGTGGGACTCGATCCCGGGTCTCCGGGATCATGACCTGAGACGAAGGCAATCGCCCAACCAACTGAGCTCCCCAGGCGCCCCAAATACGTGTAAATTATTTAGTAGCACTTAAGCAGAGAAAAAGCAGTTACAGAATAAAAAAGAGGTTAAGAGAGTTCACATTTAGGGTAGCTGGGTGGCTCAGGCCGTTGAGCGTCTGCCTTCAGCTCAGGTCATGATCTCGGGTGCTGGGATCAAGCCCACAGTCGGGCTCTTTGCTCGGTGGGGAGCCTGTCTGTCTGCCTCTACCCCTCCACCCTGCTCCTGTCCCCTCTCGCTCAAATAAATATTTAAAAAAGGAGTTCACACTGGCTGATCTGTGACAATCTATGAAATGAAGATAAGGAACCCGTAAGCTAATAGTGAGCTGATACAACGAAAGAAGAAGAGAATGTTCTACCCCACACCACGTGCCAACTAACAAATGTAGAAGAAATGATGGCATCAGAAAATCATCATGTGCAACTTTTCTAGTAAGAAATGATTCAGATAAGAACTATCAATAGGTGATAAAAGGAGTAAGGAGTGTCAGATCAATGACAAATCAGATGTTTAGAACCTCAAAGCACTTCTTCAGAGACACTTTAAAGGTTTTATTTATTTATTTGACAGAGAGAGATCACAGCAGGCAGAGAGGCAGGCAGAGAGAGAGGAGGAAGCAGGCTCCCTGCTGAGCAGAGGACCCTGAGATCATGACCTGAGCTGAAGGCAGAGGCTTTAACCCACTGAGTCCCCCAGGCGCCCTCAGTTGATTATTTTTGTGGTTTTGTTTCCCAACGTAGAAATGCCCACGTGCCTGCTGTGCGTATGTCTGAGCGGCTCTGTGTACTGTGAGGAAATCGACATCGACGCCGTGCCACCCTTGCCAAAGGAGTCAGCTTATCTTTATGCGCGATTCAACAAAATTAAAAAGCTGACTGCGAAAGATTTTGCAGATATACGTAAGTTAATTTTAAATAAAATAATTCATATTAACTTATGTGAGCATTAACCTCAAGTAAAAACAAGTTTCTAGGCACCTGTGGCCTCTCACATCCAGGGTAGTCACTGCTGGCATATTTAAGTATCCATACACCAGAATCCACTTCTTTGTTGGTGATCTCCTTTCTATTCAACGTCCCACGTCATCTTTCTCTATTGGTGACTTCATGCTGACAGCCCATCTAACACACGAGAAGGCACCTACGCCTTCGCAACCTCGGGACCCCGAGAGTGGCCGGCCTCTGCCAGGCAGGAGCACCGGCGTCATCGAGGTGCTTCTCTAACCTCAGTGCTTTCTTCACAACGCTACCTTCACTAGAAAGGCAGACCCTCCGCTTTAACTCAAGGTTCTTCAAACTGGCTGTACTAAAAATACTGTTACCAGGTCCTAGGCTCCAGAGATTTCAACTTAGGTTTGGGCAGAGGCCCACGCCTCATCACGAAACACCACCAAACTCCTCCCGTGATCCCCGCGTGGAGCCAGTGTGCTCCACCCCTTTCTGGGATGCAGGCTGCCAGGGCCCTGCCAGGAGCACATCACACCCCCCCGACGTCTGCACCGCCGTGTCCTAGGACTGGATCCCAAGGCCACAGGAGTTCTCTAGATTGCTAGGTTGTCAAGTGCTTCTGAAGAGAGGCCCACCCACAAAGGCACACTGGCCCCACTACACATTTATGAGATTCACCATGAGAGTATTTACGCTGCAGCTGGTCGAGGTACAGCTGTGCCCCATCAGCTGTGGATCCATGCTTTCAAACGCACCTACACGGTGAAATTGATTTGTGACCCCCCAGTCACGATGTGCAGCTGCTCACAGGCCTTTGCAGACAATCGCACAGTGGGAACACACTGGGGCTCCCGAGCCAAGGTCGGACGAGGTGACCTCTGCCATCCTGTGTCAGCTCTCACAACAGAGTCCTGCCTCGTCCTAGCACCACACCTTCCACACTCCTGCATTCCCGGAGCGCAGCGCTCGGGTGCCTCACAGGGAAGACACGCTGTGGGGCCATCTTCATTCCAGTGCGAGCTGCAGAGCTCATGGCTGTGAGTTCAACGGTCATGTGCCCACAATACAAACGACGGTGCTCCGAAACAGAAACACTCATTATCTGGTACTAATCGGTTCGCGTAAATACGTGACCAGAGGCTCGCAAGAACCTAACCATGTACGTTTCCCTGGAGCCATGGTCCATCTTCACTAACTCAGTGTTCGCAGGACTATCTCAAATAGTGAATGAAAAGTGGCTCCTTTTCCTCATCATCCCAGACATATAAAAGTGAAACAAACAAACTGAATGTCTCTCTCCATCTGCATCACTTTAACAAGTCAGGAAACATTCCTATCTGTGGTTGTGAAGCAGTAAGGCAGAGACACATAACGACGACATTATCTGCAATCACAGTGCAACATGCTGGCGAAAAACCCACAACCGCCTAATGTAACCCCACGCAATCAATGCAACGCTTATCACCTCCCATGGTGTGCAAACAATCTGTTTCAAACTGCCCTGGCATCCTGAGAACCTAAACACAGAAGGATGGAAGGGCTCTATGAACTTTAACTTCCCTCCCAACCCTGAAATGCCAGGACTCAAGCGAGAAAGGCCATCAATAAGAGACACGGGGTAGATGCTCACCATGCATTCAACACAATTTACTGATCTACTAATTACAGATACTCTATTAGATACTAAAAATCAAAGGTGTTTCATGACCTGTTAAACAAATGCTTTTCCTCAGTCCACATGAATGAGACTTTAACTTTACATTTTTTGTATTCTATTTTCTGTTTTTCTTTCAAGCTAACTTAAGAAGACTTGATTTTACGGGAAATCTGATTGAAGATATAGAAGACGGTACTTTTTCAAAACTGTCTCTGTTAGAAGAACTTACATTAGCTGAAAATCAACTACTGAAACTTCCAGTTCTTCCTCCCAAGCTTACTTTATTTAACGCAAAATATAACAAAATCAAGAGCAGAGGAATCAAAGCAAATACGTTCAAAGTAAGTATTTTATACTATGACAAATACAGTATCAGCTTTAACGATAACAAGGTAAAAAAGAAACTGTTCTAAAATTTTGTTTTATACTTTAAAACTACTTTAATTTTGGGGCGCCTGGGTGGCTCAGTTGGTTAAGCGACTGCCTTCGGCTCAGGTCATGATCCCGGAGACCCAGGATCCAGCCCCACATCCGGCTTCCCGCTCGGCAGGAGGCCTGCTTCTCCCTCTCTCAGTCCCTCTGCTTGTGTTCCCTCTCTGGCTGTGTTTCTCTCTGTCAAATAAATAAAATCTAAAAAAAAAAAAACAAAAAAACACCTACTTTAATTTTATAAATGAAGACATTATTCCCATAGCAAACACTCCTGTTGTTGGGGTCATTCAGTCTTAGCTCATACCTGCGTCTCTCTTAAAGTATGTGACTCCACCTTGCTTCATGGGACGATGTCGTGCCCCAGGTTCTCACTTGTTCACACAGCAAATATTTATTTATACAGACGTGGTTTGTATCCTCATGGCACCAGGAGGTTTGGTTTGTATCCTCATGGCACCAGGAGGTTATAAAATCTCAAAATGGGAGTTTTCCTGTGCTTCTTTTTCCTTACAATACTAGTAATTCACACATGCCAGAAAATTATTGTCCCCAAAATAAAATTCCGCTTTTACTTTTACTACCTAAAAGTATTAAGCCCACAAAATTCTGTAGGTGGGCTTTCTTACGAATTATACCTGGTACAGAATTCTGTATGTACTAAACATTAAATACATTTTTTTAAAGATTTTATTTATTTGACAGAGAGAAACACAGCCAGAGAGGGAACACAAGCAGAGGGACTGAGAGAGGGAGAAGCAGGCTTCCCGCCAAGCAGGGAGCCGGATGTGGGACTCGATCCCCAGTCTCCGGGATCATGACCTGAGCCGAAGGCCCAACCAACTGAGCTCCCCAGGCGCCCCATACATTCCTTATTTAATACCTCACGATATAGGTAGAGGAAAGAGGGAAAGTGATGTGCCCTGCCTGGGTAGCCAGGCTGGGTCGTGATGCACAGCGTACGCAGAGCTCACTGCCTCAGCCTGGTCCTGCGCCGGCGGCAACTGGTTCCCAGTCCTCGAAAGAGCCCCACACAGAAAGGTGGCTGTGCCACTCCTGGCAGCAAACCTCATTCCAAAGGGAAGCTTGGGGCTTCTTACGATAACATTTAATACAAACACTATCAAATAGTATCATAAAGTTTATGGTATTCACACAAAGGTACTTTGTCCACAAATGAACAACCTGTCAGAAAACGTAAAAAAAATTCCATTTTTCTTTTTTTTTTTTTGTTTACCCTTGAGTTGTTTTTGAGCTGTAAGAGACATTATTCTAAAGGAACATCAGAGTTCCTCAGAAGTTAAGGGATTATGAGGGGACTTATCAAAACAGGACTCACTTTCAAAACAAACAAAAAACCCTTACAATTTGAAGCTGTGTAATTCCAGCTGATAACTGGCATATAAAGGTCTACAGGAGCTGATCTACTAACTGGCATCCACACTTCACAAG
Organism: Spilogale gracilis; assembly: GCA_004023965.1. Lineage (NCBI taxonomy): Eukaryota > Metazoa > Chordata > Mammalia > Carnivora > Mephitidae > Spilogale > Spilogale gracilis. The sequence goes on from PITA01005430.1 coordinate 100,135, forward strand.
AGGAGTGTTTGAATATTCTGGATTTAACACTTGATCTTGAAGTCACGTGATAAAATGATGCGCAGCAATGGGCTCCTGACCATGAAGAGTAATTCAACACTGACCCTCAGGGGTACAAGTCACACCTCGCTTAACAGCTACTAGACTGCTCTGGGAAACACCTTACTAACAAGCACATCACTTAGGAGCACAGGCACAAAACATGTCGCCGTGCTTCGCAGACACGGCATTTCTACAAACTGAAGGTCTGCACCAACCCGGCACGCACTGAGTCTACCCACGCCCCCTTTCCAACAGCATTTGCTCACTGTGTCTGTGCCATGTTTTGCTAATTCTTGCAATAACTGAAACTTTTCCACTATCCTTACATTTGTTATGGTGATCTGTCAGTAGGGGTTATAGTTCCCTGAAAGTTCAGCTGAGGGTCGGCTCTAAGCACTGAAGTATTTTTAATTAGGGTCTGTACGTTGTTGTTTAGACTTAACGCTACGGCACACCTCATTGCAGGATGGTGTAAACGTCCTTTTATATGTACTGGGAAGCCAAGAAATTCACCAGGCTCACTCTATTGCAATATTCATTTTATTGTGGAGGCCTGGACTGAACTCACAGTATCTCCAAGACGTGACTGTATGCATTTTACCAGGAACTGGTGGAACTGAAATGAGCAGTTCTGAAGGTTCAAGAGAGGTTATGGCAGCACCAGGACCCAAATTCAATCCTGCACAGGGACTGGCCTTATTAGCTGCTCACAAGACAAACCAAAGGGCTCCCGAAGCTGACCTGGATTGACAGCAGGCATAGCTGGGTGTTCAGACATGTGGGAACGCAGCAGGGCACTATCACCCTTCATAAAAGACCAAAATACACTGCCCATGAAACCAAAAAACCCTCCAAACCAAGTAACTACCCAACCATCAATTACGAGGACTGAGAGGTGTCTACACCAATACCCACATGCACATGCACACACACTCGTGTATGCACGTACACACACAGCTACGCACGTGTGTACAGAGCGGGAATCCTGTGAAGGAAATGTAATGACCTCGATAACGCTCAAGCCATGTGACTTGTCCTTACAGAAACTGAACCACCTCTCCTTCCTCTACTTGGACCACAATGCCCTGGAATCTGTGCCTCTCAATTTGCCAGAAAGTCTTCGTATAATTCATCTTCAGGTAGGATTACTCCACTCACAATATCCGACTTTCACTTAAATTACAATTGGCCAGTCTTGCAACTCATTAGGAAACTCAGTTATTCACATGGAAATTTTGCCTATCAAAAGTCTGACTATTTAGTCCAAGGCATTCACCTGCCTGAAAGCCCTACGTGTCCAGAGAACCAGGAAAGGACCAGCTGCCCAGGTGTGCGGTGTGCTCTCAGAGTGGGGTCTGTCATCAGGCGTGCACTTAGAATCTAGTGACTCTGACACATGGATCTGAGGGTAGGGCACACCAAGACCTCTGGTTTGTCCTTCTTTTTCCAACAGCAGTAAACACTGGCTTTTGGAGACTTTCCAGCTGACTGTACTGTCCAACATCATCTTATGGCAGTCTAAGAGAAAAGGAATTAAACTACAACTGGTCTTTCAGCATCACAAGAGGCCCCATTAGTCCTTCTGACGTCTTTAAAGGAATACTGAAGGACACAGTCCCTACTCTGAGCTGACACTCTAGAACAGGACAGTCTCTCCAGCTCGTGTCCTCTTATTTGTGCTTAGAACTTCCTGCCACATGGATATCTCTCTGAGGTATAAGCTGTGTGCTCTTCCAAACACTGTAGAGGAATAAAAAGGTGGGGGCTGGGGGAAAACTCAGGTCACACTGAGACGGTTTTATTACTGAAAGGATACATAGGATATACAAAAACTTCAGAATCACTTTCTAGATAGAATATTCTGTGAAATCCCATTGCACAGCACACAGAAGGTTAATTTCAAACTTCTGAACAATTTTTCCCCTCTATTTTCCAGTTTAACAACATAACTTCAATCACAGATGATACATTCTGCAAGGCTAATGACACCCGTTACATCCGGGACCGCATTGAAGAGATACGCTTGGAGGGCAACCCCATCGTCCTGGGAAAGCATCCCAACAGTTTTATCTGCTTGAAAAGACTGCCTGTAGGGTCGTACTTTTAACTACTATCAGGGCAGCATATAAACTGAGGTGCACACATGCATATTCTCTGTCTCCACAATGTCTCAAGGAGCATAAATATTTAATATTAACTCTGTGTCCCACTATGAAGGAATTTCATGTTTTAAACAAGCATGTTCAAAAATATTACACAGAGTACTGTAAAAAATAAAATTGAATCCGAAGTTCAAAACACAGTAATGTGAAAATATCTAAACAGCATTACAAAATCCTTGTAGTTTATACCATCGTGCCATTTAAAAGGTATATTTTTATATAAATACCCAAATTTAAGAAGCATTATTTCCATTACTAATTAAGTGGAAGGCTAAACCCAAGAAACTTCCAACTGTTTGTCTTTCTTGGCCTTTACTGGATCCCTAAAGCATTTAAGGAAGATGTTCCAAGAACTTTGAAAAGCTAAGTATTTCCAGTGACCTCCCATTTTTCTTCCATGACTCACACATTATTCATTATGAAGTAGGGACTCGGTTTCCCCTCTATAAAGGCAGCTATTACATTTTTACTTAGCCTGAGAAGTAGGGTATTGTCTCATCTAGGTGCAGCTTTCCAAATAAAGCATAGCCTTTCTCTCTGATAAAGATCTAACAATAATATTCAAAGTTCTTTTGCTTTACAGTCACAGTTAAAGGCTTTAGTAAAATAGTACAAAATTTTCCTTTCTCTAAATACTGACATTCCAAGTCTACCATCAAACATATTAAGGAGCCAAGCAGACCAAAATCAGTACGCTCATAAAAAACCAAACAAACCAAAAACCCCCCAAAACCCCCAAACTTGAACGTCCATCCCACCTCTCAAGACACAGCTACGAAGTTCCCCTGTAAAGGCCTGTTTCACCTGCAGCAAACGCTGCCCGGTGTTCTGTTCACCACCACAGCAATGAGAATCTCATCGATAAAGCTGTTCAAATGTAAGACAAGGAAACAGTGAATTTGGTGGTGTCACTGCACACCGCCTCCCCCCAACACCCAACCTGTACCCACCACTGATCATTTTCGCAGTGTGAATTCATCTCCACTCTAATGGTGATGACTCATGATGGAACAACGCTGCCAGGTTCAAGTTCCTAAAATAATCTTCCTCTTGTCCAAAACCCACTCAAAAGTCGTATTCCCCCACCCTGCAGCGGGATTACATCCAAAATTATCAGTGCTTTAGACGCACGAATCTGAACTGTGTACATAAAAATTTCCAATAGTGTTTCCAACATAAATCATACATTAGGATGAAGTTGGTCCCCATATACAAGTCCCAGAACAAATAGTCATATTTTTAAGCATCGGATTCTGTTTTTCCCTAAGTTGAATAAGCACCTGTTTTTCAATCTTTCCTTCATATGTCAAGGTTGACCTGAAGATGAGACTTTTTTCAATAAAATATCTGATGTCTTAAGGCCACAATAATTACCCCTATACTAGTTATTAACTCACTTGCTTATTTTATTTTGGTAATGCGTAATCATTAACCATATACTACTTTCTCATTATTTTGTGTGCATGCCTCATTTCTCTGTGACTGGAAGCTCACTGAACACATCCGCTATTCCCCTTATACTTTCGATGTGCCTAGCATAATAGTAGTGAGCACACCCGAACTGAATATGCAATGAAAAGTACAAAATAAAATTCATGTAAACCAAGGGCTCCGTTTTATTTGGAAAAATAGAATCTTTATCACAATCTTGAATATATCAATGGAAATAAATTATACTTTATCTGATGAGATTAAACTTGATAAAAAAGAGAGCAAAGTAGTGGGACTAACACCAGGAAAAGCAGTCAGAGGAGACGTCTCTTAGGATTCCAGATGTATCCCTAAATTCTTTACCTAACTGAACTTAAAGAGAAAAAGAACACCATAAAATAATGTAAACTTTAGAGAATTCAAAAGCCTGTGGCTAACATAAAATAATACTTAGGAAAGAACACTAGTAAAAGGTCTGAATTACAGAATTATCTTTTTTTTTTTTTTTTTTTTTTTTTTTTAAAGATTTTATTTATTTGACAGAGAGAAACACAGCCAGAGAGGGAACACAAGTAGGGGGAGTGAGAGAGGGAGAAGCAGGCTTCCCGCCGAGCAGGGAGCCCGACGTGGGGCTCGATCCCGTGTCTCTGGGATCATGACCTGAGCCGAAGGCAGTCGCTCAAACCAACTGAGCCACCCAGGCACCCCCAGAATTATCTTTCAAAGACAATTTCAGGCTTCCAGATAAGAGGATATGAACAGGGGTACCTGACAACCTTATATATACCCTTAGGTCACAAATAAAAGAGTGAAAGTGAAATTCTGCTGATCCCATTATCTTAAAGAAATAGTATTCATTCTAGACGCTGATAATTAAAGAAATTAAGGTTTAAAGTTAAAAATGTTTCACCCTTACACACACTCTGAAACTGAAGAAGCCACACACCAAGACCGAGAGGCCCTGTGTGCTCTGCGGGAAGACGGGGCAGCTCCTGTGTCAGCACCACTCAAAGCAGTCCACACACCACAGTCCCTACCCAAGTCCCAGTTACAGTTTTTGAAAAGATAGAAAAACCCATTCTAAAATTCATATGGAATCTCCAAAGACTCCAAATAGGCAAAAGAAATTAGAAAAGAATAAAATCAGAGAACTCACATTTCCTCATTTCAAAAGTGAATTACGAAGAGACAGTAATCAAAGTGTGGTGCTGGCATGGACAGGAACATATGAAACAATGGAACAGAGCAGGGAACCTAGAAATAAGTTGTATAGATAGTCAAATGATTTTCAACAAAGGTGCCAAGAACAAAGGTGCCAAGACCTAAGAAAATTGTATATCCACAGGCAAAAGAACACAGGTGGACCCTTCACTTACAATGTCTACAAACATTAACTCCAACTGAATCAGACACCTAAACTTAAATCTTTATGGCACTGAATTTGACAGTGACTTCTTAGATACGACATCAACAGCACGACAACAACAAATAGATAAACTGGATGTGTTGAACTTAAAGATTCTGAGGCATCAAAGGACACTATCAAACGAATGAAAAGACAAGGCAAAAATGGCGAAGAAATATTCGCCAATTATATATTTGATAAAAGATTAATATCTAGAATAGATCTTTAAAAACTCTATAATTCAACAAGAAAAAAAAAACCAACCCAATCCAAAAATGGGCAAAGGATTTAAACAGACATCCCTGCAAAGATTTATGAATGGCCAGTATGCACATGAAAAGATGCTCAACATCACTAATCATTATGTAGACGCAAATCAAAACCACAATGAGACTACTAATTCACACCCATTAGGTTGGCTATGATCCAAAAAATCCAAACAAAGAGCAGACCCGAAAGTTAGCAAGTATGTGGAGAAACTGGGAGCTTTGGCATTGCTGTTGGGAACGTAGAATGATGTAGCCACTGTGGGAGAGAACGTGGCGTGCTTCACAAAACTGGACAGAATTACCATATGACTCAAGGACTCCACTCACAAGTATTTATGCACCAGAACTGAAAGCAGGGCCTTGAACAGGTATTTGTACACCAACGTTCACAGAAGCATCATTCACACAATAGTCAAAAGATAGAAACAAAGCAACAGAAGAATGGATAAACATCCAATGGAATATTATTCAGCCTTAAAAAGGAAGGAAATTATTCACTGTGCAACACCTTTAGAATATCATGCTAAGTGAAATAAACCAAACAAAAAAGTATTTTATGATTCTGCTTTACTAAGATACCTAGAAATTCACAGAAATGGGAAACAGAATGGTGATCCCCAAGAGCTAGGGGAGGAGGTAAAGGCAAGTTAATATTTAATGGGAACAGGTGCAGTTTGAGATGCAAAAAAGTTCTGAGATAAATATCACTGATGGCTGCATTACAGCAGGACTGTCTTTCCATTCTAGTGACCTCGTCACCAACAAAGACCAGCTCACAGAAGTACTCGATTCTCTACAGGATAAACACACCAATTATACTTCTACAGCTACCTTGAAAGCACCTAGTGGCAAGTCAACTTTGGAAATGGGACTAGAACTCACAATTCCCACAACCTACTCAAACGTATCAGTAAACCGCCGTGTTCGGTGGAGTTCCGCCAGCACGGCCAGCATACTCCCAATCCTGACTGTAGTCCAGCAGCTGTGAAGCAAAGCGATGTCCCTGTTGTGCTGCAAGAGCACATGTAAGGAGACAACGGTAAGAGGACTCCTCCAGGGGCCACGGTGCAGGTTTGGGCGTGCTCCACAGTAAGGAAAATTCTGTGACAGATTCTAATAACTCAACCAAATAGAATGCAAATAATAACAGCAGTAGTGATGACAGTAATAATAACAGTAATAACAAACCCAAACAAAAAAGAGTTAGTACCAGTCATAAAAACAACAGTCATGACCTCGGGATAGCCTTTTGAGATATCATATTGACTCTTTCAGAACTGGATTTTGTGTGGACCATCCAACTAAAAAGAACGTGGATGATTGTACTGTAGCCCAACGTAATTCTAGTTACAACAGAAAACAGAATCAAAAGAAGTCCTTGAATGTATCCAAATCAGACTTAAGAGGCATTACTTAAAACTTCAATACTTAAAAGTGAAATATACGATAATTAAGCAGCTCAAAATACACAGTATGACTAGGATGTAAAGATTATAGTGCTAGGTGGTAAGCCCACTAAGATTACACTTATTTTAGCATTTGTATTTTACTTCAAGTACCCCTGAACAGATTAATTTTTCAAAATGTGTATAAAATAAGCGAGAATATAACTATACCTCTTTCAAGATACCCCATAATACAAATGACTCACTAGTTTGTACAAAAACATTCCTCATTTATTCCAAATAACTACAAATTCCAGAAGCCGACGAAAATATTTTCTGTTGTTTGAAAACTTTAAGGAAAGAATGTTATATTAAATCCCCAAATTAATACCAGCTTCACTTGTCGGATATGTTTAAATTTAAACCAGTCTGACTTTTTGAATATGTTTAAATTTAAAAAACTTTAGACCCTACCTTGAAGTGTTCAAATGTGCGTTTACGATATTCACACCACTCCACAAAAAAGTGTAAGCTTCGGAAAAACATCAAGAGATCTCTTCTTTCTTCTGCTCTGTAGGAAAATAAGATTCTAGGATTCAAAAATGTCTTAAATTACAGCCCCATCCTGGCATTTTTTTTTATCTTACTGTTTTTTTATATACCCTAAGGCTAAAAAAAAGTACTTGATATATTTCTATATTCTGAGAATATATTCTGAGCTCCCATGGAATTTATCTTAATGCTCTTAATACTATGCCTATTGTTTTAGTGATACCCATAAAATAAGCATTTGTAGGCAAGATGAGTGTATTCACTTAACCGTGCTTTCAATAAATGATTGTGGGAGTCAAGTTCCCATAAAACTCAAATCACATTGCACCTCAACATTCCAATTACAGTTAGAACCATGGCCGAACACACAAAGGAAATACTGAAAGACTCTGAAACATGGACAAAAGAGGGCAGGAATGGGTAAGAAACTTCAGGAATTAAGGGAGGACTGGGTGAGCTCCTCGGGGTTTCCCAATCTGGATGCTGCAGGAAACTGCAACTCAGAACTGCCGAAGGTTTGAGTAAAAAAGAAAACAGGAAAAAGCCCCAAGGAAAGATTATTCCCTCAGCCAGCAGGCGTTGTATGAAATGAAGGAGGACGTACACTGTTCTTGGTGATGAATTTTTGGATTTAACACCAAAAGGTAAGGCAGCAAAACCAAAATTAAACAAGGGATCACATCAAACTAGAGAGCTTCTGCCCAACAAAGGAAACTATCCACAAAAACAAAAGGCAGCTTAGTGACTGGGAAAAAATATTTGCAAATCATTTACCTGATTAGGGGTAGATAACCAAAATATATAAAGAACTCAACTCATATTGCTTCTCACAATCCCAGTGCAGCTCTTTCTGCCCATGGGTCCTGCCCCAAGTCTTAAATCACCTTTTGCATGCGCATGTGTGCGCGCGCGCACACACACACACACCCCCTCTCATAAAACTCAATAGCAAAAAACTATGATCAGATTAAAAAATGGACAGAGGGCGGCGCCTGGGTGGCTCAGTTGGTTAGGCCACTGCCTTCGGCTCAGGTCATGATCCCGGAGACCCGGGATCGAGCCCCACATCGGGCTTCCTGCTCGGCGGGAGGCCTGCTTCTCCCTCTCTCAATCCCCCTGCTCGTGTTCCCTCTCTAGCTGTGTTTCTCTCTGTCAAATAAATAAAATCTTTAAAAAAAAAAAAAAAAAAAAAAAAAAAAAATGGACAGAGGACCCGAATAGATATTTTTCCAAAGAAGACACGCAAAACGAGGCTCAAGATCACATTTGGAGAAAAGGAAATCAAAACCACAACAAGAGATCACGTAGCACCTGTCACAACAGCTAGTGTAAGAAAGGGGGGAACCATCTGGGGTTGGCGAGGATGTAGAGAAAAAGAACCCACATGCACTGCTGGTGGGCATGCCAACTGGGGCAGTGTATGGGGTATAACCGGCGTACCGAGGAAAAGAATACGGAGGGTCCTCGAACAATTAAAACTAGAACTACCACGTGACCCAGCAAACTACGTGTGGGCATCTACCCAAAAGAACTGAGAACGCTACCTCAAGCCGACATCTGTACCCCCATGCTCACTGCAGCATTATTTACAACAGCCGAGACATGGGAACAACGGAACTGCCCAGCAATGAAAGGAGAGAGAAAGAATTCTGGTATCCAAACACCATGGAATACCATTCAGGCCTGAATAAGGCGGCAATCCTGTCATTTCAACAGCATGAGGGGCCCTTCAGGACATTATGCTACGTGAAATAAATCACGCAGAAAAAGACAGACACTGTATGACTTAACTTACATGTGAGATCTGAAAGAAAGAAACATATTCACAGATCCTGGAACAGACTGGTAGTTGCCAGAGGGAGGGGTGGGGAGCAGACAAAATGAGCAAAGGTGGTTGAAAGGTACAAACTTCCAGTTATCAAATCAGTGGGGCCTGGGGGTAAAATATGCGGCACGGTGATTACGATGAACACCGTCGTACTGTATATCCGGAATCGCTAAGAGCGCCAACGTTAAACGTTCTCTTCAGAAAAAAGAACTGTAAATACCGAATCACTATGCAGTACACCTGAAATGAAGACAAGTGTTTTATGTCAACTAAATCTCAGTTTTAAAAAATTCCATGTTTGAAATCATGCAATTTAATCCACTGAACATAACATTTGTAATTTCCTCTGTGATTTATTACTTAGCAGCAAAAGTTTTCAAAACCTAGGGAATAAAATTTTTGACGTGGCTGTAGAGGAAGGCTTGCAGAACAGAACCCTAATGCCCAAGAGGAGCCGTGCCCTCGACCTCCCAGCCAGGCAGCGGCGGTGCGGACAATGAGCGAAGCCAGCCCAGAAGCGGGCATGCCAGCCCCGGCGGGCGCTGCTGCTGGGAGCCCAAGGGAAGAGCCTTGTCAGCCAGCCCCGCCCGATGCCAAGGGAAACTGAGACAAGACCAGGCACCATCCCCACTCTCCACCAGAACGGCTCCTGCGAACACAGGAAGCTGCTTTGTCAACTTTCTCCATTCATCCTACACTAAGTGATCCCAAGCACAAAGGGGAGAATCAGGGAGAAAGAACCCAGAGAAAGGGACCCTTTATATTTATGTATGAAGTCCTGAGATCACTACCAAGTGGTCCTCGCACAAAACTGACCAGAAACAATAAAGCAAAAATATCAAGAACTGAATTCCGGTGTAGAACACTGCCCACAATTCAGAGTGGCCTCAGGGCAGCGTATGAGGGAGGCCAACCAAAACACGACCCATCAACAGTAATAGCCCTTAAACTGCAGCCCCTCGAAGTGAGCCAGGATGTGCTTTTGAATACAAGCGTGTTGCTAAGGACAACTGTAAAAATGGCAAAGCAGGGACTATGGGGACAGTCTTCCTCAGAAACAAGCAGTCACCACGTGCCTCTGAGAATCACACTGAACAGGATATCGGCAAGTCAGTGAAATGAGGACAGCAACCCAGCAAACACATAACCCGGAGACGGGCCACCGAGCAGAGAAGGAAAATGTGCTTTTTCAGCCTCTGCTAGCCATGTCCACCACCTGAGCGCTGCGGGTCTTTAAGATCACATCCAGCTTTCTCCACGGAACCCCAACCACATTTATTTCTAAACTGATACTGAATGTAGGGACAGTGTTCTACCTAAACAAATTTGCAAGTATGCATTGAACAATTAACCAATTCTGACCAATTCCTTTTTCTCCATGATTGAATTGTATTTTATATTTTATTTTGAGCTCCTTTTAAATGTGGTTGAGGTAAGGAGTTTGAAACTAAATAGAAAGCATTCTTCAAAACAAGGACACATTTATATGTCCTTTACAGTGATGAATATCTTTAAAAAAACATTTGTCATATGCAGGCTAAATTATTATATTCCATCTTAGAAAAATGTCATGCTGAGGTGATGTTTTAAAAATTCCTTAGCTATCTTGGCTGAACTTATTTTCAGTGACTAAAACTTAAAGAGTATTCATTCCAGGAATGAGGAAAATTCCTTCAAATAAAATTACTGAACTCTCTCTAGCTGGGAACATGCATTTATTTCAAAATCTATTACAAACGTGTGACGCAGTTTTCTGACAGGAGATAAAAATGGAATACTGAGCAGAGAACAGATCACGCAGGGTATTGTAAGCAATATTAAGGACTTTTTTAGTTTAGCCAAAAGAGAATGGGAAGCTTCTGAAGAGTCTGCTAAGGAGAAATGACACAATCAGATATTCATTTTAAAACTATAACACAAGGTGCAATTTGAAGAATAGATTAGAAACAAA
>PITA01005431.1:0-110846 GCA_004023965.1 Spilogale gracilis
GCCACTGCCTTCAGCTCAGGTCATGATCCTGGAGTCCCAGGATCAAGTCCCACATCGGGCTCCCAGCTCCGTAGAGAGTCTGCTTCTCCTCTGAACTTCTCCCCTCTCAGGCTCTCTCTCACTCACTCTCTCAATAAATAAATAAAATATATTTTTAAAAAAAGAAAGTAAATTTCTGTTGTTGAAGTACCCCGGTCTGCAGTACTTTGTTATGGTGTTCTAGCAGCTGGAGTGAACTCATACACTGTAGGATGTCTGCCATGAACTCCCGGAGACCAGCCATGACCTCCTTCTCATACCATCTTTTATTTTTTGTTTCAAAATACTTATCATATGGTATTGTCTCTTTTTTACATTCTGTCTCCTTTTTTTTTTTTTTTTGGTGATGAGTGAGAAACAAGATGTTACTTTAACATCAACAATGATGCTGTGTAACAACACCAGGAAGAGGTAGTGAAGAGAAGACACTCTGGCTTCTATTCCCTAACCAGACTTGACTGTAAAGGCAGAGCCCCAACAACCCAGAAGCACCTCACCTAGCCTCTCAATAGAGTGCGAAGGGGCAAGAAATTGGAAATCTGAGGCTCACAACTTCGAGGAGGGCTGATGGCAAGCCTGAGGAGAGGCTGCATGGCTGTGGGGAGGAACCTGGAGCAGATCCTCAGCCGTGAACATGACCCGGCCCTGTCATAGAGAGGCTCTTGGGACGGGATCTCCAGAACAGCATGAATAGAGCCCTCATGGGTGTCAGGCCTGTGCCACACCATCTCTGCGATGTACTGGTTGATGGGTACAATGCCACTGTCATCCCGATTTAGAAACTGCTGGAAAGTGTCTTCAATCTCACTGATGGTTGTATCCTTCTCCATCACCAGGAAAAGAGAGGCTAGTGGTTCTTGATAAGCTCCCCATGCCACCCAGCATGACCCACTCACCATGTCCTTGTAGTCAAATACTGCGTAGCTTTTCCCTATCAGTCATTCTTCCCGGCAGGCAGAGCTCAGCCACTAGGGCCTCTATACTCCGCCTCCTTCTTAATGTGGGGGTTTGTGTTGGTTGATTAAATGTCTTGAGGGGTAGATGACTGAAGGTCTTGAGGTCAAGGATTTCATGTCTCTGCATGATCAAGACCGACCTGATTTTCTATAGGCATACAGATGGCATGGAATAGGCTTTTCATAGGTGGATGGCTATGAATGAAAAAAATATGTCAGTTATCCAGATAATGTAGGCAAACAAAAATTCTCATTGCAGAATAGTCATGGATTTGGAGCTGCATTTTCCTAGTAGTTTACCTAAATTCCCTAACTTCTAATTAAACTTCTAATAAAACATCTATACTTCACTACGCATATGCAATCACAGATTTCAGATGTCCCTCAAATTTGGACCTGGAATCATTAGCAATGAAAGAAAATTTTCTGGTGGGTTTTCCATTATATATCTTGGTTCTGTGTCTCACCATTTCTGCATTGTCTTCCCCACAAGAGTAAGGAAGGGGAAGATAGAAGAGAAAAGAAAGATTGGGTAATGAGGAATCCACAATCTGGAAAAATTGTCAAACATCTAAACTTGGTTTGTCCTGCTGCAACTTCAATCCATTTTTACTGCTTCCATAAAAAAGCAATTGGTTGCCATTTTCCACACAACCATCGATCATAGTGCACAGTGACAGATTTTGAAGGAGTAAGACCAAGCTTACAGAAGTTCTTTCAAAAAGTGGAATAAGAATTCCTGCTTTTAGTAATTGAAATTACCCAGTAATACCCATGCCAACTCAGTTTTTTATGTTATTTGGATAGAAAACAATTGAAAGTCCTGAGAGCCAGAGAGAACAATTAAGGGGGGAAAGAAAATTAAGAGTTCACAAATACATTCAGTTTTATCAACTTTGTCAGCTAAGCATTCCCTTTAATTACTATTGATTTTCATAATAGTTTATTAACCCAATATGCCCATTCAAGTTTGTCAGAGATTATTGTACACAGAGGAGAATTCATTTTATGGTATTGGAGGGGAGGAGAGGACAAGTGTTTGGGGAGTAAATGCATCCCCTTACACATTTGTATCTGGTTTTTAAAACTGTTTTGCTTGGGCGGAACTTTATTTTCTTTTAACTGAATAGATCAGTCATCCTGACAGCGTTTTAGCTCCAAGCCCTAGCTTCTGAAGTGGTATATTTATCCACTGGCTTTGTGGAGTGGTGGAGAAATGGAAGACAGAACTAATTTGATAACTCAAGTCAATAAAAACACCTCATAAATTTCATTATGAATATTTTATAAATGCAGCACAGGACCTGTGTAGAGTTGAGAGAATCAGGACAAGATTTATGTTTTGCCACTTGTGACTGTTCTTGAGCCTTACATTTCCTCACGAGTTAAAATGAGGCTTTGTGATATCTACCTTACCCTGCATTTCAGAGTTGACATGGGGCCCCAGGGAGATCGTAGAAGGGCTTCTTCAAGTTTAAAGTACACAGCAAATTAAGGCATAACAGGCTTCCTTGTGTACTGAAAAGCATCAATGAAAGACATAGGATCCTCTTAGGGTAAATGCCCAGAACCCAAATCTCCCAAGATTTACCAATCCTGGTTAATAAAATCAAAATTAAACACCAATTACCATGGGAGGGAAAGCAGATTAATGTGGTGGCATTTTACCTGAATATTAATTATGAGTTGGGAGATTCCACTACCAGGCTCCAGCAGGTCATGCTTTATGGATTCATCAATAAGGAGCTCATGCTAATGGACTAGCATAAAACAGCCTCTGAGGAACAGCCCTGGGTTTCCAGCCAGAGACCATAAACTCAAAATAATTTACATGGCACAAAATCTATTTCCTTCCAGTCTGTAAAACAGTAATGAGAAACATCAGGCTGGGTACAAAAACGAGGATTAAAAGGCCTCAAATGTTTCCACCTTTCTTCACTAGGATCAAGGCTACTGATAGCCGGCCAGCCTAGAGTTCTCCCGAAGACAAAAAGTGCAAAGATGTGGGTTTTCACAGGACCTCTGAGGCAGGGCCCTGTATGATGGCACCCACGTTTGCTCACCTGTGGGTCCGTTTAGTCCCAAGTCATGCTGACCCTGACCTTGTATGGCAGGACTTGAGCCTCACCACGTCACAGCATATTCCTGAACCCTGACCTCCTTGTGGAAGGCACGGCTACCAGCTATTTGAGGATGGCTTCCAGACTCTACTTCCTTCCCCAGGCCCTTGATGAACACTGGCAACTGCGCCATCACTAGGCTTGTGTCCCTCAGGCCCTCTTCCTGCTGTCCCACCTCCCAGCATCAATTGATAGAGAGAAGTCCCCATGTGAAGGAACCTGGTTCCTGGGTCCCAAAGTATCCTGCCAGGGCACCGAGTCTTACAAGCTCTTTCAGGAACTTCTCGGGCTCTGAGCTATCTCCTCTCTTCCCTGAGACTCAAGATAAACTCATTAAATTCATTAGACAAGGATGGGTGACAAAACTCTCCATTGCCCTCCTCTCCCCTTACTCCCCTACCTCTCCATGTACAAATACATCAATAAATCCTCACTTCCCTTCAGCCCAGCCACCTAATAGAACCGTCTGTGAACCAAATATTTGTAAGAATCTCCAGCCTATAACCAAAAAGAGGGACGACAGCAAGCATTAGTGAGGTTGTGGGGAAACGGGAATCCTCACACACTACTACATATGTCAAATGACGCTTTGGGAAAGAGTTTGGCAGTTCCTTGATGACCATGTGACCCAGCAATTCCACTCTAGGTGTGTGCCTGAGAGAATTAAAAGTAATTACATTAAAATAATAATAAAAATAATTAAGAATTGGGATGCCTGGGTGGCTCAGTCAGTTAAGCCTCCAGCTCAGGTCATGATCCCAGGGTCCTGGGATTGAGTCCCGCCTCCAGCTCCCTGCTCAGTGGGGAGCCTGCTTCTCCCTCTCCCTCTGCCACTCCCCATACTTGTGCTGTCTCTCTCTCTCTCTCTCTCTCTCTCTCTCTGACAAATAAATTAAATAAAATCTTTTTTAAAAATTAAAAATCCACACAGAAACTAGTACATACACGTTGATAGCAATATTATTCCTAGTAGTCAAGAATGAAAGCAATCCAAATGCCCATCAAATGATGAATGCATACATAAAATGGGATATATCTGTACAATAGAATTTTATTAATCTATAAAAAGGAATGAAGTATGTATAGAAACATGCTAAAACATGGATAAAACTGAAACATACTGTGCTGAGTGAAAGACAAACAAACAGAAAGACATATATGGCCTGATTCCATTCCTATGAAATGTCTGGCATAAGTAAATCCATAGAGACAGAAAGTAGACTGGTAGTTGCCAGAGATTAAGGGGAAGGGGAAATGGGGAGTGACTGCTACAGGTATGGGTATCTTTTTGGAGTGAAGAGAATGTTCTGAAATTAGATAGTGTTGATAATTGTACAACACTGTGAATATACTAGATTTCGAAAAGTTAATTTTATACTATATGAGTTAAATCTCAATTTAATTTTTTTGTGTTTATCTGGGACAGTGGGGGTATGGAGAGAGAGAGAGAGCATGAGTGGGGGTCGGTGCTGAGCAGAGGAGAGGGAGAAGCAGACTCCCCACTGAGCAGAGACCCTGAATTAGGGCTCAATCCCAGGATCCTGACATCATGACCCAAGCCAAAAGCAGAAGCTTAACTGACTGAGCCACCCAGGCGCCCCTAAATTTTTTTTTTTAACCTGAGCAGTATAGAAAAAGAATCACCAGCTCTCCAAATTCTTCTAGCAAAATCAGACTTGGGCTCAGCTGCTACATTCCAGTACACTTACTGAGGACTGCAGTGAGAAGCTTCAAAAAACTGCCCTGCTGGGGCGCCTGGGTGGCTCAATCCTTAAGCGTCTGCCTTAGGCTCAGGTCATGATCCCGGAGTCCCAGGATCGAGCCCCACATCGGGCTCCCTGCTCCATAGGAAGCCTGCTTCTCCCTCTCTCACTCTCCCTGCTTGTGTTCCTTCTCTAGTTGTATTTCTCTCTGTCAAATAAATAAATAAAATCTTAAAAAAAAAAAAACTGCCCTGCCCCCACCTCCTTCTGCACATGTTTACTGATGCCTGAACCTCTTCTGTAGAGCTTCTTTCCATCTGAGTATCTTAATACTTCCCCACTCTCCACGTTGTGAGGCAATCTCTGGGACCAATCTTGTCTCAATGAAGACAAGTATAAAATAATACCTTCTTCCCTCACTGAGTATCAGACTAAAATTGATAGAAGGATTGCAGAAAAAAATATCAAACAAAACACCACTACCAACACACACACACACACACACACACACACACACACACACACACACACCATTCTAAATTGGACTTAAAATCCAAGATTTTTCACTCTCCTTTTCTGCATTTGAATAGGAGCTTTGAAAGATATTGGATATGCTTATGGAACTTATTTAGTAGACAATTCAATGAAAATAGTAAGCATTATGTAGTCATTTAGTTGATTTAATACTTACTTTGAGAGAAGCCAGAGACAGAGATCTGAGTCAGCTAGAACTGGGCATTATTTGTTAAAAACCATGGATTTATTTTTGAGCCAGAATGCCAAGATTTGAAGTCTAGTTCTATCATATGATTTTTTAGTACTTTTTATAAACTTCCTGGCCTTGGTTTCCTCACCTGTAGTATGGGAATACAAGTAGTACCTACCTCATAGTAGAATGGTAGAAATTAAATAAATTAATACACATAGAGCTTTTAGAACATCATCTAGCATATGCTAAGCATTCAGTCAGCCTTACCTTGTTGTTATTTCCAAAAATGGCTAGAGAACAACCCTCCCCTTTGCTGCAGCCTTTCTATGGAAGACTACTGGGGGAAAGTCCAAGAGGTCTGCCACAGAGGTAACTAGGTGGATCGAGTCTCCTGCCACATTCCCTCTATTTCCTCTGAAGCCTGTTTTAGGCAGGCCCCCTAATCAATCAGAGGCAAGTGGTCCTTGGAATGTGACCTGTCCTGAGCCACTCGGGGCTGCATTAATAAATCCACAAGAGAGTCTGAGAGGGTGACTGCAGGACCAGGCTGTCCCTAATCCAGCCTGAGCGAGGTGTGTTGTTCCCTGCAACATGACAAGCAGAGGGAGACCTGCACAGAACATTCTGAACTCTATTTCACTTCCTCCTTTATAAATGGAACAACCAGATCTGGGCACTCTTTTTCAGTATTTTTAGCCAGTTGACAGGCTAGGGTGTTCTAAATGGCGATTTGAAAACTTTCCTACCACTTGACCTGTCACCTTAAATCGAACTGCCAAATTCTCTGTGTACTTACCAGGATCTGGAGGTACCTTGTTCATGTTCTTGCTTGCTGTAACATAGCATTGCATGTAGTGTAGAATGAGGCTTCCAGGAGGGCATGCTTCTTGTCTGTCTTTCTTGCCACTGCTGTATCCTCAGCACCTGGGATGGTGGCTGGCACACAGTAGGTCTCGAGTGAAGAGTTCTGGAATAAGTGAAAAGGCAACACAGTGCCTCCATTCTAGATAGGCTTCTACCCATGCTGACCTCTCAGCCTCCAGTCTCACTTCCCGGGGGAACCTGCCCATGCCCTCCCTGTTAGCATACGCTTCCCCTGTACAGTGGGGCAGTGGGGGCAGGGGCTGGAGGGCCTCTCTCTGACATCACCTCATGATAGCATAGCTGCTTGGATCTGGGATGGATTCCTTCCCTACCTAAGACAGTCATCATTTCTTTCTTGGAAATTTGGGCTTGGCACTCAGAGACTCTTGCTGGTAAGAGTAGGTGCTTAAAGCGAGAGGCTGGAGTCTTGTGGTCTCAAGTATGATCAAAGCAGAAGGAGCCAGTATGTGGTAAAGAGTGTAAAGCTATGTGCAGAGAGTAAGTGAGGGGATGAGAGAGGACAGCAGCAGAGAGAGAGAGAGAGAGAGAGAAAGAGAGAGAAAGAGAGAGAGAGCTGGAGTCCGCACAGGTGGACTGGCCGATCTGAGAGTGCAGGAGGCATCCCCAAAGCCTCTGTTGACTTGAACTCATTTCTCATTTATTCCTTTATACTCACATCCTCAATAAATACTTATTGAGCCGGTACAGGACTAGAACACAGAGGCGAACAGGTATGCAAAAAGTAGGTGTTGCCCTACACTTCTGGAACTCTGGCAGGGAGACAGTGATTAATTGAACTAAGACAAGAAGGGAGGGCACCTGGGTGCTCAGTTGGTTAACTGTTGGCCTTCGGTTCAGGTCATGATCCCGGGGTTCCAGGATCCAGCCCCGCATCGGGCTCCCTGCTCAGCAGGAAGCCCGCTCCTCCCTCTCCCACTCCACCTGTTTCTGTTCCCTCTCTCACTGTCCCTCTCTCTCAAACAAATAAATAAAATCTTAAAAAAAAAAAAAGAAAAGAAAAGAAAGACTACCAGAAGAGAAAGAGAAAAAGAGTGGGTTTAACTTTGCATCAGACGCTGCTGGGTTTGTACCGGGAGTGGCGTTGGGTCACCCGGATACCTACGCCGACATGAATATCAAGGGGACCATGGTCTGCTCAGAGTGAGGAACGCTCACAAGGTCCTGTAGCAAAATCTGAGACATACTCTATCTGATTTGCCCCTCAGGCTGATTTCGTGAGCCTGGTCTCAGAGGATGCCTCGTTTATGAGCAAGTCTGTAAAACTGAGCCCCAAAAGGGTTAAGGGACTTATCCAAGGTCAGGGAGGCTAGTCAGAGGCAGAGCCAGAACCCAGCTGCAGTGTTTTCCCTGTTCTTCCCTCTACAAAATGTTGTCTCTTATGTGAGACAGCAGCAAGTGTGCAAGAACCAAACACACTGAACAAGCCTGCAGAAGCTCAAGGCAGAAGGCCTCCAGGCGGGGCTCAGCGGTGCTATTTTTAGGATAAACTCTGCCAAAACAATGCAAGCAGAAAAGAGAAGAGGCAAATAGAAAAGTCAGCTCTCTCTGTTGAAGCTGCTACAGTGCCGTTCTCAGCGGGTTTCTTTGCAGTGCCCGATGGGGGCCCGGGCACCCCCAGCCCGGAGTCTGTGAAGAAGTCTCTTCAGCAAACCTCCCAGGGCAGGGATCCCGGCTGCATAACTAGGCACCACAGGGAGGCTGTCCACACTGAAGCTCCAACAAGGGTCCTCACAATTACCTTCAAGGATTTAACTACACCGGACCCCCGGGGGCGTAGAGGGTGGGGCGGGGGAGTGGGCTGGGCTCCTTTTCCTCCTGATTGACCTCACCTTACTCCCAGGTTGCAGACGTCTTGCCTTTCCCGAGGCTATTTCCGCAATCATCCCTGAGAACACAACACGAAGTGTGTTTTCTGTCCCTGCGTTTCTCAGAGCACCAGCTCTGGAATGCCTGATTCAAATCAGCTCTATCAAAATGATGTTAAGATGACTAGCCCCCTCTCCAAACTGGATGAATCAGTTCTTCAGGGTGTGGGTTACTGGGTGTTTACTCAAATAATACAAAGACACTAATTTGAAGAGATGCGTGCACCCTTATGTTTACTGCAGCATCATAAACAATAGCCAAGGGGTGCCTGGGTGGCTCGGTTGGTTAAGCGAGACTGCTTTCGGCCCAGGTCATGATCCTGGAGACCCGGGATTGAGTCCCACATTGGGCTCCCTGCTCGGCGGGAAGCCTGCTTCTCCCTCTCTCACTCCCCCTGCTTGTGTTCCCTCTCTGGCTGTGTTTCTCTCTGTCAAATAAATAAAATCTTTAAAAAAAAAAAAAAATAGCCAAGATATGGAAGCAGCCTAAGGGTCCACTGAATGATGAATGGATACAGAAGATGTGGTCTATATGTGTGTGTATACGTTATATATACATAATGGAATATTATTTGGTCATGAAAAAGAATGAAATCCTGCCATTTGCAACAACACGGATGGAGCTAAAGAATATTAGGCTAGCAAAGTAAGTCAGTCAGAGAAAGACAAATATCATACGATCTCAGTCATATGTGAAATTTAAGAAACAAAACAAATGAGCAAAATAAAAAACGAGACAGGAGTCCAAGAAACAGGTGCTTAACTATAGAGAACAAACCCATGGTTTCCAGAGAGAAGAAGGTGGGGGTGGGGGAAGAGCCAAATAGGTAGGGATTAAAGAGTACACTTTTCATGACAAAAGAAGAAAGAAAGAAAGAAAGAAAGAAGGAAGGAAGGAAGGAAGGAAGGAAGGAAGGAAGGAAGGAAGGGAGGAAGATAGATATTTCAGGGCATGAGGCCCTGAAATTTTTATTTTTTTTTAAGAGTTTTATATATTTTGAAAGAGAGCAAGAACATGCAAGCAGGGGGTTGGACAGAGGCTGAAGAAGAGAGAATCCCAAGCAGATTCCACACTGAGAACAGAGCCCAAAGCGAGGCTCAATTGCATAATCCTGAGATCATGACCTGATCTGAAACCAAGAATTGAAGGCTTAACCAACTGAGCCACCCAGGCTCCACCTGGAACTTTCATTTTAAACAAGCCCTCCCGCTAATTCTCAAGTAGACTCAAGTTTGAAAATCCCTATTTTATACTGTATATTTTTCTACCAGTGTGCCAGGATATACTGCTAATAAGTCATCCATTCTAACATCTTCTTCTCCTAGGTGAATGGATCTCAATGTTGATACTACTACATTTGGGCCAGGTAATTTTGTGTGTGTTGAGGGGGATGGTAGGGGAAGGGGAGGGCTGTCTTGTGTGTTATAAGATGTTTAGCACCATCCCATTACATAGCAGAAGTAAGTACCCTCCAGTCATTGGCTCTTAGCATTGACAAGTGTCCCCTGGGGGCAAACTCCTTCCCTTACCCCCATTGAGAAGCACTACTCTAGGTAAGTGGTTTCCAACCCTGTTACACATTAGAATCCTTCAAGGATCTTTGTAAAAACTGATTTCTTGGACCTTACACCAAGAAACTTTTTTTTTTAAGATTTTATTTATTTACTAGAGAGAGAATGAGAGAGAGAGAAAGCATGAGAGGGGAGGATCAGAGAGAGAAGCAGACTCCCTGCTCAGTATAGGACTCAATCCTGGAACTCAATCTTGGAACTTCAGGAGCATGACCTGAGCCAAAGGCAGTTGCTTAAAAAACTGAGCTGCCCAGGTGAGCACGCCAAGAAATTCTTATGTGTTTAATCTAGGGTGGAACCTAGGCAACTACAGTTTTTAAGTTTTCCAAGTAATTCTAATGTACCACAGATGACAACTGGGCTCTAAGTAGGCATTTGGAGGCAAAGATCCAGTATACGTTTGTGACTTCACAGGAAGTACAAAAACTCAAGCCACATGGATGGGATTGTTTGAGTACCTATGGACCATCAAGACCATGCCCCCAAATAGGACATAAATCACCTCTTCTGAAGTTAACAAATGGACAAATTCAACCAAATGCATTAGAAACTCTTCCCACCCTGCCCCACATATAATCTAAATTGGTCAAACCAGAATTAAGACTAGAACTTATCTTGATGGCTGGGAGATAGCTTCTTTGCTACTGGATGGTACAATACAGAAATATGAGAGCTGGAAAAGCTGCATTTTGCCTCCATCATGGAAGTCAACCAAAGGATGGAAAAGCAACAAAGAAGGCAGCATCAAGAAAAACCACAGAGAAATGGGAGCCTTGATCAAATTGTACCTGATTTTCACCTCTTCATACTCCTCTTTGGTTATGACAATACACCATCTGTATTTTTTAAGTAGACCAGTTTAAGTGCGGTTTTCTGTTACAAACCAAAGCACACCCAAAGGGGTGCCTGGGTGGCTCAGCTGGTTAAGCGTCCAACTCTTGATTTCAGCTCAGGTCATGATCTCAGGGTCACGAGAGCAAACCCAACTTTGGGCTCTGTTCTCAGCGTGGAGTCTGCTTGTCCCTGTCCCTCAGCTCCACCCCCTGCTTGCATGTGCGCTCTTTCTAAAATAAAATCTTGAAAAGAAGAAAAAGAAGAAGAAGGAGGAGGAGGAGGAGGAGGAGAAAGAGAAGAAAAAGAAGGGGAAGGAGAAGGAGAAGAATCTGAACTGTAACAAGACCCCTGAACGACTTGAATGAATAAAAGTTTTAGAAGCACTGGCTTAGAAAACTGGTCTCTCAACCACCAGGCTAGGTGATAGACAATGACACACATAGAACAAGCATGGTTAATTAGCTTCTCCCAGCTAGGTTAGATGCTTTTACAAGCCAACACCTCAATGTCATCGATTCATTCATACTTTTACTCAATCAACACGTATTTATTTAGCACTATGCTTATAAATTTAGCAAAAATATTAAAAAGTGAGCAAAGAAGAGAGGGGAGGCAGTCTCTGCCCTTAAGCAGTTCACTGTGTATTTGAGAAAGATAGATATTACCTAATCATATGATGTATATGACTGTTAAGGTGTCAATTCTAGAAGTGCTACCCTGGAGAGGTACATGGGAGAGATCTGATCTGATCAGGATGGTAGTCAAAGCTGCCCGAGGAGATCGGAAGTGTGAGCTGAGAAGGGGAGACAGGTAAAGCCAATACCCAAAGCAGAAGGGAAGGACATAGCATAAGCCCATCCATGTGAGAAGAAGCAGGATGAACTCAACAAGCACAGAAGATAGAAAGCCCAACATGCAGAGAGCTGCTGGGAACAGGGAGGTGTGCAGTGAGCTTGGAGAGGTGGCCAATGGCCAGATTGTACAACAATTTAAAACCCATATTGGGGAATTTTCCCCCTTGATCCTCAAGCTAAAGGAAACCCACCGATGCATTTTATTTTGTTTTAATTTTTATTTTGGTGAATAATTTTTTAGCGTACCTTATTGTTGACTATGTGTTGACAATATTATACAGCAGACCTCTAGAGCATATTCATCTTCATTAACTGAAACTTTATGCCCATTGATTCATACCTCCCCATTTCCCTCTCCCTCTAGGTCCTGGAAATCCCTATTCCAGTCTTTAATTCTATAAATCTGATGATTCTTAGATACCTTAAATAAGCAGAATCATGTAGTATTTATCCTTCTGTGACTGGCTTATTTCACCTATGATAATGTCCTAAAGGTTCATCAGTATCGTCACGTGTTGCAGAATTTCATTCTTTTTATGTATACACATCTTTTTTTATCCATTCATCTGTCAGTGGACATTTAGAGTGTTCCACAACTTGGCTATTGTGAATACTGCTTCCATCGAGGAAGAACTTGGGAATGCTAATATCTCTTCCAGATCCTGACTGCATTTCTTTTGGATAAATACCCTGACCATCGGGTAAATCTATTTTTAATCCTTTGAGCAACTGCCATGCTATTTTCCACAGCAGTTGCACCATTTTGCATTTCCATTAACAGCCCACAAGAGTTCCAGTTTCTCCATGACTTCACTATCATTTGTCTTTTTTGATGAAAACTGTCCTGGCAAGTGTGAGGTAATATCTCATTGTAGGGGCACCTGGGTGGCTCAGTTGGTTAAGCGACTGCCTTCGGCTCAGGTCATGATCTCGGAGACCCGGGATCGAGCCCCACATCCGGCTCCCTGCTCAGTAGGAAGCCTGCTTCTCCCTCTCTCGCTCCCCCTGCTGGTGTTCCCTCTCTCGCTGTGTTTCTCTCTGTCAAATAAAAACAAACAAACAAACAAACAAAAAACCTTAATATCTCATTGTAGTTTTGATTAGCGCTTTCCTAATAATTAGTAATGTTGAGCTTTTTTCATGTACTTGTTGGCCCTTTGTATATCCTCTTTGGAGAAGTGTCTTTTTAAGATCTTAGCCCATTTAATCAGGTTATTAGTTTTTCTTTGCTATCAAGTTGTAGGAGCTCCTAAGATATTTTAGAGATTAATCTCTCAGCGGATATATGGTTTGCAATACTTTTTCCCTTTCCACAGGATATCTTTTCAATCTGTTGGTGGTTTCCCAGCTCTGTAGACAGTCACTGATGCCTTTTAGATATAGTGCTTTCTGGCATGGCACAGCTTATTGACTGAGAATGATGTACAATCTTCTCCCAACACTTTCTGCTCCTCTTTTTTCTCTTTCCTCATAACCTAGCAGAGTAGATCAGCATAGCTTACCACGTTCACACCATACTTATTATTTGGGACTGACAGGCAGAATGGAGCAGTGGGTCTGGCTGACTTGGATTACACCGGTTTCTAGATATTCTTTGCTTTGAGGGCCACAATGGCAGTGACCACACTGTCATGACTCCACACTCAGCACTCTACCAGCTACTCTGGCTGTGTTTCTCTCTGTCAAATAAATAAAATCTTTAGAAAAAAAAAAAAACTACCTTGTAACCAATTCACCTTTGTACTTTGAGTTCCTCTGCTTTAGAGACTTGGAGGTAGGCCTTTTTTCACAGGCTACACTTTGCTCTCTTGTGCTTTTGTATTGATCTGTGAATGAGGAGGGTATGGGACCTTGAAAAGCTACATGTTGGGTCCCAGATTAGACACAGGTGCGGCTGATTGTCACCTTCCCTAATCCTTGTCCTTCCAGCCATGGAGCTCTGACATGTGCTTGCATGTGACCTGTCTACATCTCAGTTTCCTCAGCAGTGAAGCCGAGATCAGAAGAGTCAGGGTAGAATGGAGGAGAAGTAGGCCACCCAGCTTGCCTGGGACAGTCCTGGCTTGGGTTGATTAGTCCAGTGTCATTCTAAAAGTACCCTCACCCAGGGGCGCCTGGGTGGCTCAGTTGGTTAAGCGACTGTCTTCGGCTCAGGTCATGATCCCGGAGACCCGGGATTGAGTCCCACATCGGGCTCCCTGCACAGCGGGAAGCCTGCTTCTCCCTCTCTCACTCCCCCTGCTTGTGTTCCCTCTCTGGTTGTGTTTCTCTCTATCAAATAAATAAAATCTTAAAAAAAAAAAAAAGTACCCTGGCCCAGCTGATCAATTACAGCTAGGATTTGACTGAGAGTTGTCTCATTAGCAAGTTACTTAACCACTCTGTATCTCAGTTTGTTTCCCTGGAAAATGGCAATCATAATATTTTCCTCAAAACGTTATTATAGGAATAACGAAAACATAGATAAGAACACAATGAACAGTACTTGTTATCACCTTTGTCTTCCTCATTGTAGACTCTATTTCTCAGGACTCTTGCAGATTCAAGTGTGGGAAATACAGCTCAGAGTAACGTAGCAGAAAAGAACAGTTAAATGCAAAATAGAGACGTTCAGGGGTTTGCTGGCTCAGGTGCTGCCGGGCTCACATACGTAAAGAATGTCAGCAGGGATTTTACTCTTCCTTCATCTCTTCCTTCTCTCCCTCCATGTTGGGAGCATTCCCCATAGGCTCTCTGGCTGGTGGAAAAGGCTGCCATGGACGGCTCCAGATTTCGTCTTTCTTGATTTCAGGAGGAGAAATCTCCTCTTTCTCCCAGTGTTCACACCGGCCTTTGGAAAAGGCCTGTGAGCTGCCCTTCATCCCTGTGTCCAGGGAGAGGAAGCAGGCCTAACGCAGCAAGGGAAGCAGGTGCCCTTGAGGAGCGGTTCCGTCATGGTCTCTGGCACACGAAGTTTATTCCAATTCCGTGAAGAGCCAAGAAGAAGTACGTTATGGATAAAAAAGCAAAATAACTTCTTTTCCCGAAGTGGTGGAAACAAAGCCATAGCCTATAGCAGGTGACGCATCTTTATTTTTTTATTTAAGTTCAATTAGCTAACATATTAGTTTCAGAGGTAATGTCCAATAATTCATCAGTTGTGTATAACCCCCAGTGCTCATTACATCACATGCCCTCCTTAATGCCTACCACCCAGTTACCTCATCCCCCCATCCACCTCCCCTCCAGCAACACAAAGTTTGTTTCCTATAGTTAAGAGTCTCTTACGCTTTGGTTCTCTCTCTCTTTTTATCTTGTTTTATTTTTCCTTCCCTTGCCCTATGTTCATCTGTTTTGTTTCTTAAATTCCACATATGGTATTTGTCTTTTTCTGATTTATTTCACTTAGCATCATACCCTCCGGTTCCATCCACATTGATATAAATGATAAGTATTCACTCTTTCTGATGGTTGAGTTGTATTCCATTATGTACATGTACCACCTCTCATTTACCCATTCATCTGTTGATGGACATCTTGACTTCTTTGACAGTTTAGGTATTGTGGACACTGCTGCTATGAACATTGGGGTACACATGCCCCTTTGTTTCACTATATCTGTATCTTTGGGGCAAATACCTACTAGAGCAATTGCTGGGTCATAGGGTATTTTTAGCTTTTTAAGGAACCTCCATACTGTTTTCCAGAGTGGCTGCAACAGCTTGCATTCTCATCAACAGTGTAGGAGGGTTCCCCTTTTTCCATATCCTCGCCAATATTTGTTTTGTTCCTGTCTTGTTAATTTTAGTTATTCTGACTGGTGTAAGGGGGTATCTCATTGTGGTTTTGATTTGTGTTTCCCTGATGATACGTGATGTTAAGCATTTCTTCATGTGTCTGTTGGCCATTTATGTCTTCTTTGGAGAAACATCAGATCATGGCAGATGACGGATCATTAGAACACGGTTGCCTGCGCAGCTACTTCTCCATTTGCTGTAGCACGTCCAGTATCTTCCACTCTCTGCCCTGCTCTTTTCTTGAGACCCATCTCTTAGGGGCACCTACCTTGAGTTCCATGGGGCTCAGATCGGGGGAAGAAAGAGAGGCTAGGTAACTGTCTCCCCCTAACTCCATCTCTGATTTGCTGAGGTCCTATCAGCTGCAAGCTCTCTCTAGGCTCTGGAGTCAGGTTGCCATCCTTTTGGCCCTTCGTAAGGCTTGTCACAGCTTCCCATTGTGCTAGTCTTTGGGTGCATCACAAGCCCTGCTGGTTCCTTAACCCTGTGCACTCCTCACCACAAAGTGATTAGACTCAATTGGACCCCTGAGCATGCCATGTACATATAGCCAAGACTCTGACCCATAGTTTGCCTACATTTGTTTTCTCTCTACTCCCATATTATACAAATATGTACATATCATTGTAGAATATGAAAATATAAAAAGAAAACTTATATTTAAACTTACCCTCAGATGTGATGATTACTCACATTTGGGGATATACCCTTACGTATTTTTTTAAAGATTTTATGCATTTATTTGACAGAGGGAAAGAGAGCGCAAGCAGCCAGAGGGTCAGGCCGAGGGAGAAGAGGCCGCCCTCTTGGACAGACAAGTCCTAGAGCTCGTTCCTAGGACTCTGAGATCTTGGCCTAAGCCAAAGGCAGACACCCAACCGACTAAGCCACCCAGGCACCGCCATATGTCATTCTTTGCATGTAAAAATATATATACAGATTTTTAAAACAAAAATGGAATGATCATTAGATGTTTCAATGAAAATTTCTCAAAAGCAAAAAAATGTGTAAAAATAGTTCACCTTTCTTGTTAAGACAGGTAATTAGAGAGGTAATGTTTTTAGATTCAACTTCAATCATATAAAAATTAACTTTATGGTGGTAGAATATTGTTATGATAACTATGATAACTTCTTTTCCAAAACAATTACAAAGTCATTACTTTCAAAGTTCACTCTTATAAAGAAGTGACTGAACTTTCAATTATATTCAGATCAGGAAAAATCAATATGGGGAGTATTTTTTGACTTGACTGCTTTTCTGTGAATTTCTTATGCTATCATATTAGAAGGGAAAAAAAGAATTGAAATGAAATGCAACATTTTCTAGTTTCTATTTCCATCTGGAGGTGTTATATTTAGCTCTAAATTAGAATAAAATGTTTTCCCTAGGTACTTCACTTTGAAAGAATAAAAAAATTTGCCCAGTGATGATATTTTTTAAAAACACAAAAGTTACACATTGTACAAATTGTACAATTTGTACAATTGCTGATTCAGCAATGCATGTTAAACATGTTAAAAATCTCAAAGGATTTGAGACTCTGTAACCTGCCCAAAATGGTCTTAGAGTTGGACCCCAGGTACAGGTGGCACTAATCACAAATATTCTCACTGATTGGTCATCCCACAAATGCAATGTACATGAAAGCCACATCAGAACCTGACATGCTCTATAATGCAATGAGCATTTGCAACCCCCAAAATTCATATGCTGAAATTCTAACTTTCAACGTGATGGTATTAGGTGAGGGGCTTTGAGAGGTAGTTAGTTCACGAGGGTGGAGCCCTGGGAATGGGATTCCTGCCCTTAGAAAAGGGACCCAGAGGGCGCCTGAGTGGCTCAGTTGGTTGAGTGACTGCCTTCGGCTCAGGTCATGATCCCCTCAACCAGGGATCGAGTCCCACATCGGGCTCCCTGCTTGGCGGGAAGCCTGCTTCTCCCTCTCTCACTCCCCCTGCTTGTGTTCCCTCTCTGGCTGTGTTTCTCTCTGTCAAATAAATAAAATCTTAAAAAAAAAAAAAAAGTAAAGGGACCCAGAGGGTTGCCTGGGTGGCTCAGTTGTTAAGCATATGCCTTCAGCTCAGCTCATGATCCCAAGGTCCTGGGATCAAGCCCTATATCAGGCTCCGTGCTCAGTGGGAAGCCTGCTTCTCCCTCTCCCACTCCCCATGCTTGTGTGTCCTCTCTCGCTGTCTCTCTCTCCCTGTTAAATAAATAAAATCTTAAAAAAAAAAAAAAAAAAAGGAAAAGAAAAAAAAGAAAAGGAACCCAGGAATCTTTCACTGTCTCTCTGCCATGTGAGGGCCCAGTGAGAAGCTAACAGTCTGCAGCCTGGGTCTTCACCAGAACCCAACCACACTGGCACCCTGATCTCATTCTTGAGCCTCTGGAACCATGAGAAATAAATATTTGTCACTTAAGCTGCCCAGTCTGTGATGGTTTGTCGCATCAGCCCCAGGTGACTAAGACAATGTCCTTTAAAAGGAATATGACCAGATTTGTTGGAAACGTTTACTCATACAAGCTCCTACTCAACAACCACTTCCATGATCCGGTATCCTTATCTTCTCCTTTAAGGTGAAATTTATGGCTCTTCTCTCATAGTTTCTAATACTGCTTAGGGAAGACATGGCAAATATAGATTTTTTTCCCCCTTTCAAAGAGACAGTCTCCAGCCTCATTAATTCAGTTTTCTGAATCATTGATTTTACAGTAATTTCTAGGGATTCCACTGGACTGCATCTCTGTGACTCACCTCACAGCTCCAGGCAAGTGTTGGTGTGTTGTAAGCCCTGCTTCTTGGGGTTGGCCTTCCCCAGGTGAGAAGCAAACTGCTAGGTCAGCCAGACGTCTGACTCTTGAACCTCTACAGTCTTTGCAAACTGGCTGGAGCGGTGTCCATATTTCTTCTAGTTCCCAGAATTAGAGGAAAATGAGAGCTTTGGAAGGCATGCCTCAAGAGATGAAAAGATGCTGAAAGATCAGTGAGGGCAGTGTGGTGTCGATTCCAGTTGAAGGCTATCAAGTGTTGTCTACAAGAGTGTACATAGAAATCCTCCCATTCTCCTAGCCTCATGTCAGCCTCCTCAACTCCCAGGACTTTTCTCTCAGAAAACAACATTCTCCAGAGATCCCACAAGATAGTCTTGGACACTGTGTTGACATGATGGTATGCTTATCATTTATTAGCATCAAATTGTCCTCCACACACATCCCATCTTGCCATCCTTCAGCTCTGCATTCTATAGACGCTATTCCTGTTTCTTCTGTGCTACTCCTACAGATATGTTCTCAGTTGAAGCAGAATAAATTTTACACATTAGACAAAACCTGGGGCCTACCTGGGAAGTACCTGGGGCACCCCAGTGTGCCATGTCCTGCACATTGAGAACCATGGGTCCAGAACCTGAACTTACCAAGACAGCTTCACCAGCTTCATTCCAAAGAACACACCCAAATTCATATTGATTAGAAATGTAAAGATTTGGGCGCACCTGGGTGGCTCAGTCATTAAATGTCTGCCTTTGTCTCAGGTCATGATCCCAGAATCCTGGGATTGAGCCCCGTGTCGGGCTCCCTGCTCTGCAGGAAGCCTGCTTTTCCCTCTCACTCCCCCTGCCTGTGTTCCTTCTCTAGCTGTGTTTCTCTCTGTCAAATACATTTAAAAAAGAAAGAAAGAAAGAAATGTAAAGACTTGGGTGCCTTCTTCAAGAAACATAATGTTAGAAAGCACACTTAGAGGCTAAGGATAATGAGGCTCCAGCTGCACAGGCCTTGTTTTGTTGTTTTGGTTTCTCAACCCTGCCATGTGCATTCACATCTCAGGGGCTTTGCTCAAACTGTTCACTCTGCTTGGATACTCTGCCCATAGATCTTGATATACTTGGTTCTTTGGTATCATCCAGGTCTGAGTCTGAATATAACCCTCCCAACCATCTACCCAAATTACCTCATGCATTTCCAGTTGATCTCTGACATGGCACCCCATTTTGTGTATTTGTGAATAGTGGGCAAATTTTCATATTCTATTCTTACTCTCAGGGTTTCAGAATGACTGACACATGTAATGTCTCAGAGCTCTACACTTAGAAGTGCCCTCCATGGGGTTTAATGTTCCCCTGCTGCCCCTGAGAAATTTTTAATAGTTTTTTTGTTTGTTTATTGTTGTTGTTGTTGTTGTTGTTTACTGAGAAGATCTGCATTTTCATTTTGCCCCTTAGGTTAGGTACCACTACTGCTAATTTTTTACGGTCTCTTTGGTATTAAAGTATATATCCTAGGAGAGCAGGGAGCTTGTCTCTTTGCTTTGATATTTTACCAGCACTACAGGGAATATTGTAGGTACCCAATAATATGTATTAAAGTTAACCATAGGATTACAATATGACCCAGCTATTTTATTCCCAGGTATATAACCAAAAGGATTGAAAACAGACGCTCAAGCAACTACTTGTATACAGCAGTTAGAGCAGCCCTATCTATCACAGCCCAAAGGTGAAAACAATCTGAATGTCTATCACTTGATGAAGGGACCAACAAAATGTGCTAGATCCATACAATGGAGTATTATTCAGTCATGAAAAGGAATGAAGTACTGAAATGTGTTACAACATAGATGTACGTTTTCCTTAGCAAAATTTCAAGTTAAACTAGCCATACGTGAAAGGTCACATGTTATATAATGCCATTTATATGAAATAGCCAGAAAAAGCAACATTCCTAGAGATAGGAAGCACACTCATGATTGTCAGAGGCTGGACGGGGTAAGAGAGGAAGAAGAGGCTGCTTGATGCATATAGGATTTTATTTTGGGGTGGCATTATTGCTTGAAACTGCATAGAGATGGTGGTTGCACGACATGAGGAATATATCAAATGCTGCCAAATTGTTCACTCTAAAATGGTTAATTAGGGAGCAGCTTAGTCAGTAGAGCACGTGACTCGATCTTGGGGTCATGAATTCGAGCCCCATGTAGGTGTAATGAGTACTTAAATGGAACTTTAAAAAAATAAAATGAAATGGTTAATTATAGGTTTAAAATGATTAATTTCATGTTATAGGAATTTTACCTCATGTTAAAAAAAGAGAAAACTGAAAAACTAAGTAGTTGTTGAATGAACACCTACTTACAAAACTTGGTTCAGAACTCTTTCCTCAACGAAGTCCAGAGTATTCTTAACCTAGTCCAGGGCTTCAACAATTTCAGTCCAAAGCTTTGAATCTGCATGAAGATAAAAACACATTTATACCATTATTTGGAAAAACACTTCAAATATTTGCTTTCAGCAAGGTAACACAGGATACTATTATCATCATAATGCTAACCCTATTACTACTTTTTTGGGTGTTGTTCTTGTTTGTTGGGCTTATACTATTTTTTTTAAAGATGAATTTATTAATGAGAGTAAGAAAAAGCATGAGAGCACATGTGTGCAGGGAGGAGAGGGAGAGAGAGAGAAAGTCATAGCAGACCCAGCACTGAGGACAGAGCTGGTCACAGGGCTCAATCTCAAGACCTTGAGATCATGACCCGAGCTGAAATCAAGAAGTAGACGCTGAACCGACCGCACCACCCAGTACCCAGGTCTTAATGTTATTCGTACAAAACATTTTTGGTGATAGTTGTAGATGCATGTGCAGTTGTAAACAAAATTATACAGAGATCCTGTGTTGCTTTTACCCAGTTTCCCCCATGCTAACATCTTGCAAAACTATAGGATAATATCACGACCAGGAAATTGACATTGATAATAGGCCATCTAGCTCATTCAGATTTCAGTGGGTTTATATGCACTCGTGTGTGTGTGTGTGTGTGTGTGTGTGTGTGTGTGTGTGTGTCCTGTTTTCATACTGAAGTAGAACAATAGTTCCTTTTAGGATTGTCGTCTGTTATCTAGTGAGAAATTCCAGAGAGATTGTGGCACCATCAGAGTAACCACAAGTAAATGGTTCCAAGTACAAGTTAAAAGAAAGCAAACATTTCTAAAGTAGTGGCAGGGGCTTAGCAGTCTGGAACCTGTTAGTTCAGCCATGCCTTTTCCACGTACTTGACCCTTTCAGCACCACGATTCTGAGAAGGGCCGCCATGCATTTTGCTCAGTTTTGTCTGAGAGATGCAATAAGGTAAGACTTTCTTCTGCCAGTTGAGGAAAAGGGGAAACGTAAAAGTTGACAAACACTGAGTGGTAGCATGAAAGGGGGGGCCAGTGAGATTGTTTGTACTTGTTAGTTCGGCCTGCTAACACATAATGGGGTGTGGAACCTCAGGTGAATTCACAGACGTACAGACATTTTTAGGATCTACTGTAGGGTCTATTTTGTGTGTTAGTTGAGTTCATTTGAAGATTCTGAAGTTCTTTTGAATGCTCTTTTCTAAATGGTGTGAGTTGAAGGATTACACATCTTGTTTTTGCCTCCTTGGCATCGATCTCACCATCTTCTACTATTGGCATACAGATTTTCCTTTGAGGGTCTGCTCATCTCCTCTCCTGGTCTAGCTGTTTTGGTGGTGCTATCCACAGACCCCCTCACCATCTCCCAACCCCTCTACACCTCCTGGCTCGCAGGATGAGCCTATGATTTAGTCAACATAGTCCATCCCTATGGACACAATGATGAGTTCAGAAAATTACAGACTCCAAATTGACCGAAGAGATGTAATCCCTGATCTCTGGCCAGAGTGATCGGGACAAAGCA
This sequence comes from Spilogale gracilis, assembly GCA_004023965.1. Lineage (NCBI taxonomy): Eukaryota > Metazoa > Chordata > Mammalia > Carnivora > Mephitidae > Spilogale > Spilogale gracilis. The sequence goes on from PITA01005431.1 coordinate 22,013, forward strand.
GTTTTCCATTGGAATTGAAGGTATTAATTTGCATGCAGAGAGAATTGGTGAGCACCAACAGTGCCGACATGCTGTAAATGAAGCCAACAATGGAAGGAAGGGAGCCGACCTGACAATCCCACCTGAGCATCTTGGACCAGCTATACTAGAAGCTCTGAACTTCTCAATTCAGGAAGCAATAGGATATAAATTACTTTTTGTGTGCACCTAAATGAATCTCAGTGATAAGGATTAGTGGCAAATCATGTATATTAGGTTACAGTTGGGGCCATAAATCCTTAAACTTTATTATTTATTTGTCCTCTCATCATTCCACAATTTTCTTATCTTCTCATTCATCTGCATAACTGATTGCAGTCATTCTCTTGACCCAGGGCTTCGGTGCTTAGTGTAAAAGAAGTAGCTCAAGTAGAGTAAATGAATGGCACTGTGAGTACATTAATACCTCTGACCCTATAATGTGCTCTTCTAAATAAATAGCTTATGCGTGTGCAACACTGCAAATACCATCTGTAGTGCTTATTTAAGTTCGGTAATAAAATGGCGGGGGCCCTCATTGTTTATTTATGTGAGGCAGGCAGCCTCTCTCTAAATCCTAATTCAATCTCCAGTCACTGTTTCGTAGGCACGGAGCTCTAATGAGTGCACAAGAAATGTTTGCTGCTTCAGATGTTGCTATTAAAAGAAAACTGTTCCCAAAGAAATTCTTATCTCCTGGTGGGGAAGGGGATGGGGGGGGGGAGCTAAATAACTATAAATTATGGAAGAGGAAATTGCAAATGTGTCTTGCTTTCTCTTTATTGGAGGCATTGTTTTATCACAACTGTCTAGTAGAGCATACACCTATTCTGAAAAGCTTTTTACAGCTTTGAATTAAGCACAAATGGAGAAATAAGAGGTTGCATAATCAAAGGGCTTAACAGAGAGCAGCTTTGCAAGGTGAGGGCGGGGTTTTGCCATAACTTTTTCATTCATAAATGGCACCAGCCAGGAGGCGGGGCGTAGCAGGGGGGTGGGAGAGATGGCGAGAAAGGCACAGCAAAAGACAATTAAGAGAAAAAAACCAAGGAGATCACCAGAGCCCCGGGGGGCAGGAGACTAAGAAGAATCTTGAAAAGAAAAGCTGAGACCTTTTAGAATCTCATTCTCCTGGGGCAGAGAAAAAGAACGGGACCGAGGAGGGGAAGGTGGGCGTCGGATTCTAACTTGTTTCAACCTAATAAGCACAACCAATCCATCAATCCATCAATCCGTCAACGTTGATGTAAACTTTGATCTTATGAACTGTAGACAGGATGCTGTTTCCCTTTTCTGTCCATCACAGCGGACTTCAACCACCCCGGCTACTCTGCAGCCGCCTCTGGCGTTAATCGCACTGTGGACGTGTTCCGCGAAGCCAGCAGAGGGAGTGCGAGATCAATGGGTGGTTCCAGGTTCTGCCGCCCGGAAACAACCTCCCTATTCGGGACCTCCTAAACTAGTTTGCGAAGGTGACTGCCGCCAGTGCCTATTTCCCTACCCACCTCCTTTTTCCGATCCGTCCTCAAACATCCCTGTTCCCCCTACCCAAACTGCCTGAGTGTTCCCTGGAGAACATTTTACTAAAGAGTTAACAAGCTAACGTTCTTGTTGGCAGATTCCATGATGGACGAGAAAGTAAGGCTGTAATGTGGGTCAAACATTCAACATCACGCTGAAGGGAGGAATTTTGAATGCTAAGGAGAAAGGCTTATGATCTAATGGTAAGTGAAAATAATAGGTTACAAAATTGCAAATCTAGTAGTATTTCAAGTATATAAAGCTTTTGTTTCCAGACTTTTTTTTTTTTTTTTTTTTTTTTTAAGTAAACTCTCCTCCCAACATGGAGCTCAAACTCAGGACCCCAGAGTTCAAGAACTTCAAGCACTACCAACTGAGCCAGCCAAGCAGCCCTGCTTCATGCCTTATCATATATTCCTGCATTTCAGATGTATATGCTGTATGCAATGTACATACTGAAGGTATACAGCTTTGATGATCACAGGGGGAAATAAAAGGTTGTAAATGCTTCTGTAGACTTCATTTTGTATATAGTACTCTCTGCTTTATAATACCGTAGGAAGGATTCATGTAGCACCCCAGAAAGTGAACTCTTACTTAATCCCACGTGATAAGGACTGTGTGAGAAGCTGAGGATAAAAAGATGAGCTACACAGACTCCATGACCTCAGGAAGCTTATACTCACTTCTATCCCGTTCTGTCTTAGTGTCTGTCCAGTGACTTGTATTGTTGGATGACTGAGATAGAAAGTATTATCTTCAGTTGGACATGTGAGTTCCTGCAGGTAGGTGACCCGGGGCCACTTAACAATTACGTTGTTTACTGGAATACCCCTGGATTTTCACTTCCAAATATTCTTCTCCTTCCCAAAGTTGAGTCAGTGTAAATCATAATTTCTGCCATCTGTTATAGCTCATATTACCTGAGTTATTTAATTAATCTTCTCTTATGTCAACCTATTTTTAATTGAAATTTATTTTTTTAAGGTTATTTATTTTTTTAGTAACCTCTACACCTCATGTGGGGTTCGAACTCATAACACCGAGATCAAGAATTGCATACTCTCCCAACTGAACCAGCCAGGAAATCCAACTGAAAGTTATCATTTTGTTGTTTTTGTTGTTTTAAACATTTTATTTATTTATTTGACAGAGAAAGACAGCACACAGTCAGGGACTGGGAGAGGGAGAAGCAGGTCCCCTGCTAAGCAGGGAGCCCAGGACCTTGGGATCATTACCTGAGCCAAAGGCAGATGCTTAATCAACTGAGCTACCCAGTTGCTCATTTATCTTTTTAAAGAAATTTATCTTTTTAAAACAAAATTTTAGATTTTACTTATTTATTTAACAGAGAGGGAGAGAGGACAGGTAGGCAGAGTGGCAGGCAGAGGGAGAAGGAGAAACAGGCTCCTTACTGAGCAAGGAGCCTGACAACGGGTTCGATCCGGACCCCAGGATCATGCCCTGAGCTGAAGGCAGACACTTAACCAACTGAGCCACCCAGGCACCCCATCCCCTGAAATTTATCTTAAAACCAGCTTTATACTACTAGTGTAAATGCAGAATGGAATTACTTTGCATAAATCAAAGTTAAGCATTAAATAAGCATAGTAAAAACAAAAAATATATGCTGACTTTGCTGGGAAGGCTCTGAAGCTCTCTCTTTGTTATAAAAAGTAGAGTAGGGGGCACCTGGGTGGCATCTGACTTTGGCTCAGGTCATGGTCTCAGGGACTTGGGATCAAGCCCTAACTTGGGTTCTGTGCTCAGTGGGGAGTCTACTTACCCCTCTGCCACTTCCCCTAATTGTGCTCTCACTCACTCACTCACATTCTCTCTCAAATAAATAAATAAATAAAATCTAAAAAAAAAGTCTGAGTAGCAAGTATGGAAGAGATGTTAAAGACACACTATCATCTCACTGAGGTCTTCTTCACATAATCAGAAGGTCTGAGGGGAGACTCAAAGGAAGGGAGGAGCTTTGTATGTGATTTAATGTATACCTTAAATAACACCAATCAGGGCTTTGAGAAATATGATTTTTTTAATGCAAAACCAAGAAAAATACCTCAGCCAAAGCAAAACAAGGAAACCTAGCTGTTAGAAAGACAAGGCTGAGATAAAAAGTGATATAAATCTAATTCTGCAAACACGAATCTCAAGATTATGGGAATATGCTGTTTTATAACAAGTAATTACTTTGAAATATCAGCATCAACTGAAACATAAAAAAGACATTTTTAAGGAATGAAGATGTAGAGGCACTTGGGTGGCTCAGTATGTTGTCTGACCCTTGGTGTTGGCTCAGGTCATGATCTCAGGGTCGTGGGACTGACCTGTGTCCAGCTCTGCACTCAGCAGGAGTCTGCTTAGGATTTTCTCCCTCTCCTCTCTCTCTCTCAAATAAGTAAATTTTTTTTAAAAAGAAATAAAACTATATTTCTCAATGAGAAGGCAATGAATACAATGAATTCTTTTGTTTGTTTGTTTTTGATCATCAGTTTAGGGACCGAATGGACATGGATTCAAATCCAGCTCAGCGATTTATTACATAATATAGTCTAAGTTTTCCCGGGCTTCAATACCTTCATCCCTAAGCTCTGGAGAGGGATGAGTGACATTCTATTATGCAGTGGTCATTCCCATAATACCTTAGGTTAAAGGAAAAGTTTCCCCCAAATGAATACTTGGCAGATATTTTATTTAGGTCATTACCAATGAGAATCGGTGAAATGTCACAGTTATTTCAAAGGAAAACTCAGGGGTGCCTCATTGGCTCTGTCAGCAGAACATGTGACTCTTGATTTTGGGGTTGTGAGTTCAAGCCCCATGTTGGGTTTAGAGATGACTTAAAAATATATATATATTTTTTAAAGGAGATGTCAAAAAACAGAGAGATACATAGATGTGAATGCTGCAGTAAATTTACAAATAGATTTTTTTAAAAATGTCTTCTTCCACAATGTAAGAGGGAAATCAACTGGCAATCCACAGCACAGAATTTCTTTACATGTTTATGGACAAGAATTATTTGCATTATTATAGGTTTATCATCAACTTCTGAATGTTTCTGGTCAATACAGAAATTTATACTAAGCAGCCTTCAAGCTGACATATAGTCCTGTGGGATTCTATGACCTCCTGTGACTTCAGTATTCTACTGAAAGAATAGTCATTCATCCCCTTTGTTTATTTCAAAGTCTTACATTTTTCCTTACGCTAAGTCAAGACCTGATCTGCAGAAGTTAACACCATTTTTGAAAATAGCATATTTATAATACAAAATAGACCAAGTAGAAAAAAAAATTGTTTGTATTTAAAATATCACCAGTGTTGGGCCCCTGGGTAGCTCAGTCAGTTAAGCATCCAGCTCTTGGTTTCAGCTCAAGTCGTGATCTCAAGGTCATGAGATCAGCCCCCTCCCCCTCCATTAGGTTCTGTGATTATCACAGTGTCTGCTTGAGGTTCTCTTTCTCCCTCTCCCTTTGCCCCTCCCCCTGCTGGTATACACTCTCTCTCCAAAAAATAAATACATCTTTAAAATAAAATCAGTGTTAATGATTCTGGAGTAATCATCTCACTCATGGCAAAGATGAAACAGAGAAGACTCCTTCCCATTCTAAAATTTTAGGATCCTATTATCTAGCAGATCACAGTGTTTATTCATATGTTACCAAAACTATTTCAAAAAGGCTAGGGAGAAATTGGAAACCAACCTGAAATAAAAATAATTTCTGAAACGAAAATATAAATCAAGAAAAAAAATAGTTGATAATAGGAAATCAGAACAACTTTCAGTAAAATTTGAATTATATAATTCTAGGCTTTTCCCTATTTAAGAAGTAGTAACAGAGAAGGGCACAACCAAACACAAAAGGTGACAAACCTCTAACTCGTCCTGATCAATACAGAAATTTATGGTGAAATAATTCCTAAGACTTTCTTCAGAGTGACCCACATGATTTTTAACTCATTTCTTTGCAAGTTCTTAAACACTAGTTCAGTAACAGAGTGTCATTTTATACAGTAATAAAGGAATTTCAAGGTGTACTTTCTAAACAACGTAGCTTGTGAGCATTTGGAAGCTGATTTCTTAATTACATTCAATTTTTTAATCCATTGTGAACTCGGATTTCCAATGAAGCTCTGAAAGTCTTTTAAAAATTTCCCCACTGCCCCCAAATTAGCCGGTTCTTATTGTCAGGGTAGGGGGAGTTCTCAGTGACAGCCCAACAAGGCAATGATTGTCTCTTAGCTATTTAAACCACCCAAGTTCTCAAATAAATTTAGTGAACAAAGCAAAGGAATCCAAATGACATTTCCTTCTATTCACAAAAACTTCAACTTTTATGTTCAGTAATTAATGGCACCGTTTAACCAGAGCGACATTACAAAATGGGGCAGTTGTTATTTACCATAGCCATGTAATAAAATGTCAAAGGTTATCACAACAGGATATCTGTGTTTAAATGGAAAGAGATAAAGAGACAAAGTCAAGCCCTGGATCCCTGTTTTTGTTTTCCAACTGGAGGGAAGTCTGCTGAAATAGACTTCTAAATATCCTAAGCGGTAATCTCCACACAGACCGTCAATGTGATATTCTATTCCTTCTTTCCTTCCAATTCTGAGTGGCAGAAGTCAATGTGAGACTGTAGCTCTTCTATTTGAGTGCCCGTGGTGTGTGACATTCTACTGGCACCTTCTCCTGATGTGTACATGATATGTATTTCTGTTTCTGACCTACAGAAGGACAGTGCCAAAGTTCTAGAAGCTGTTGGAAACAGGGCTGGCCAGGCTGTGCTGCTGGCTGTTTGGGAACCAAGGACCATCTTCTCTATGCCTCTTATCTCACCACCTGCTTTCTCACGGATTCCTCTCACACCGCCTCATTAGGAAACTAATACCTTGATTGAACAAGTTATAGAATTCAGAAATAACGAACACTGAGATTTCTTACCAGCACTTGTAAGGGCAACAGCATAAGCAACAGGGACTTCCTAAATAGAGAAGAGCATTACCCAAAAAATACGTAATAAAGACATTCATACGTCTGATTCCATTATAAAACAGATTTCTTACAATTACAAAGAAAACATTTCCACTTTGGCAGCATTTAAACAGGATGGAAACAACCATATGAAGATGCGGTCACGCCTGGATGTGGCAGTTTTGTGGAAATGCTGAGTGGTCGGTATAGCCTCGGTGATATCTGGGGTGAAGGAGTACTTTACCTTTAAAGCAAAAGCGGGAAGACAGTAGAACACACCACCTAAAAATGACATGTGATAGATGTTTTAACCATTTCTACACAGAGCATGAAAAGTCACTTGTAAATGTAATGTAAGCTACTAAGGACCTTATAGCCACGCTGTATCCACAGCGTCCACTGCCATTTTCCTATCCGCCTCCCTGCTGATTTTCTTGAAAGTGGGCTTGTGGTCACCTGCTGATTTGGGTCTAGCCAGATTTTTCAGAGCCATAGTTGTCGACTTGCACAAAGGTCTGTCTGAACACATACTAGATAAAGGATAACTAATCATAGAGTAAAGGTACTGGGGGGAAAGAATGGCAGCAGGAGACCAGATGTCAGCAGAGTTGCAAGAAAAATAAATCCAAGAACATATAAATCCCTTATTATGGCCCAGAAAACTTCTAGATGTAAAAATCACATTTATACGTAACAGTGGATTCACAATATGTGAGCACAAGGGAGACCTTCAAAGGCTTATGAATTAGAACATAAAGCACAGAGTTTTGCCCAACCCACAGACAGCCTCTTGAAGCCAAAATAGGGAGCTCTCAAAGTACATCTCTTTGATAATATCTACATTCACCAGACTGACTTATCAGTTGAAGATAATTTCTCTAGAATTATTTCCCCTTTTATAAGTTGCCCACATCTAGTTAATTTTGCTGAATTTTTTTTTTTTTTAGCCATTAGGCTAAAAAATGCAAACCCTCCCTTCCACTTCTCCATCCCATGATCTCTTATCCTTATAACCAAAGAGCAATGTCAACTTTTGCCATGTGTGAGGGAGAGGAAAGGACAGGAGAAAAAAAGAAAGAGCAACATCAGAAGGAGAAAAGGCCCCCAGCACAACTTTGAGAGAACAGTTAGTAAAAAATAAGGTTTCTCCCACATCTTGAAAACTGGCTTGAATAGAACTGGGCAGACATGATTCTACATCTTTCCTGTCCTGGATAAAATTATAACCAACAAAGGATCGGTAAAATTGCAATTGATCTCCACCAGATTGCCTCTGCTTGGTCATTCCAAGTTCATAAGCAACGTTACTTCTCCAGAGAGCTGCTTCCCCAACTTCCAGGTATGACATAGAATCAAGAGTCACTAATTTCTCCCCTCATTTTACTACTTGGCACAGCACTCTTGGCTTTTTGTCATTTTTTGCAAGTGAGGATATATGCGTAGTGGGTGTGCATTTGCTTTCTTGTGTTCCATTTGCACGTGCTACTATGACCCTCAGAGAGCATGGTCCTTCTTACTGTCAGGGCAGGAGATACTGCTCGTTGTTTATTCAAGGATACATTTAATTGTGCCCTTCTTCCTAATTTTGTTTTGCAGAAGCAAGGAGGCACATCAAAGAAAACCAAGCAAACAAACAAAAAATGCTACGTTTCTTAGCTCCCTTGCGGGTCAGCTGGCCAAGACATAGGGAGATAGACACAGGATTTGCTGTGTGGAGTTTTTCAGCAAAGCATGGTCATTGGGTGAGGAGTACTGGTCTTTCCCCACTGCTTGCCTGGAGAGCAGATGCTGCTGAAGTGGGAGCAGCAAGCTTGGGACCATAAGAAGGCAGAAGCAGACAGGGACCCGATGGCTTCTTGGAGCCACTGTATGAGCACCACATTGCCAATGTCTAGGCTTCTAATTATGTGAGAAAAATAAAACCCTTGCTTGCTGTGAGCCACTGCTTTTGATGTTTCGGTCACTTCCTGCCAGAAGTCATTCCTAGCGACACAGAGCAGTGCTCCCAGTACTTTGAACCAGGCTGGGCACACGGTAGAGGGTCAACGTTTATGAAAGAGAGAGAAGGAGGTCCAATGTCATTCATATCAGGTCTTAACAGGTGCATGTTGGCCTTTGTAGATGCCAGTTCATCATATTTTTCATCCCTGAGGATTATAAGTCAATTGACAAAGAGACACAGGAGACAAATAGAGATATTTTTTGTTTTGAAGATTTATTTATTTTGAGAGAGAGAGTGAATAAGAGCAAGGGGAGGGGCAACAAGAGAGGGAGAGAGAGAATTCAAGCAGAGTCCATTTTGAGCATGGAGCCTGACTCTGGGTTCGATCTCTTGGCCCTGAGATCATGACCTGAGCTTAAAACAAGAGTTGGACGCTAAACTGACTAGGCCACCCAGGTGCCCCAAAGTTTTTTTTATTAAATGACCACTCATTCATGTAATATTTCTTGAACTCCCACCATGTCCCAGACACCCTGCTGGATGTTGGGGAAAAATTAACAGACAGACCCAAATCCCTGCCTTCTGGGTGCCTCTATTTGGAGGGCAAAAAGAAAGACCACTAACAAGATATGTATGTGTGTTAGAAGTTGGGGGGCAATTTAAAGAAGGTGATCAGAAGAGGCTTCCCTGAGGGATTATCAGAGTGTAGTCCAAAAAGTGTCCCATGCGAGTAGCAGAAGGAACTAATGTCCCGGGCAGCGGAAACAGCAAATGCGGGGGACCTGACACACTCCTGCGTCTGAGGTTCTCCCATCCCTGTGGCAGCCTGACGTCAAATGCCAAACTACCAGCAGCCGCATGTTCTTCCCTGAGGGCTTTCTCTAGGCTGCTGAAGCCTGCTGTGCCCACACAGGCAGCCCGCTGGTAGTGGTGAGATCTGTGTGGGCTGGGGACAGGAGACAGCTGGTGTAGACAGGCCCCCAGCTCCAAGCCTGTCTGGAGGGCTAATGCTGAGCTGCATATCCCACACTGGCTCCCACAGTTTGCCAGGGGAAGTAATATCAGGGGCCGAGAGGGGGAGCTGGCTTCAGAGCACACCTTTATTTAGACACTCCCTCTTGGGGCACCTGGGTGGCTCAGTCGGGTTAAGAGTCTGCCTTCAGGTCAGGTCATGATCTTGGGGTCCTGGGATCCGCTTTGCTTGGGGCTCCCTGTTTAGCAGAGAGCGTGCTTCTCCCTCTGCCCCTCCTCCCTGCTTGTGCACCCTCTTTCTGGCTCTCTCTCTCTCCCTCTCAAAGAAAAAATAAAATCTTAAAAAAAACAAACAAACAAAAAACAAAAAACGGGCACCTGGGTGGCTCAGTTGGTGAAGTGTCTGCCTTCAGTTCAGGTCATGATCTTGGAGTCCCGGGATCCAACCACAGGTCAGGCTCCCTGCTCTCAGCGAGGAGTCTGTTCCTCCCTTTCCCTCTGCCCCGTCCCTCAGCCCCCCTTGTGCGTGCTCTCTCTCACTCTCTTGTACATGTGTGCTCTTTCTCCAATAAAGAAATAAAATTCTTAAAAAGTCTTAAAAAAAAAAGTCTTCCTTTCCCAGTGTTCCTTTTTCAATAAGCTAGAAGTATTTCTCTCACTTTCCAAATAAATGACTGATGCTCAAATCCTCCCTACAAGTCTACTCCTGGGGGGACTCAAACTGGGAAAAGGCATGTCAGGAAGACACTGAGTGCCTGAGAGAGGAGGAAGGGAGCGGGAAGAGAGGAAGTCAGACAGTAACAGGAGGTCACTCAGCCCAAAGTGTGTGGGACCTAGAGATTTCATCTCTTACCCCACGTGAGCTGTGCCCCCGAGGGATGGTTTGCGGTGGAGGAGTGACATGTTCTGACTTAACGTCCTAAATGTTCACTCCAGCTACTATGTTGAAAACAGATTGCAGGGGGGATAATGTTGAAGCAGGAATGCTTAGGAGATTATTCCCACGACAGGTAAGAGATGAAGAGAGCTGGGATGGGAGCAGTACTTCTGTCAAAGCGGGAGCAGAGAACACCGCCTAGACACGGTGCCAAAATCATCCACCTGTCCCTCTTCACCTTGGATGAATTTACCCTCCAAGTAGAGAGCTAAAAACCCTCCCGCTTCCGGGCACTGGGCCGACTGAGCGTTCTGTAAGTCGCACACACCTGGGTCTGAGTCCCAGCACCGCTGCTCACGGCTAACACAGCTGCCCGCGAGGAGCCTAATTTCTCCGGGGCTAAAAATATTATCTACCATGTACGCTGCTGTGAAGACCAAATTAAATGAGAGAATGTTTGTAAATTGCTGAGTGCCATGCTTGGACCAATAAATTACAGCTCTAATATTATCATTCTAATTACCATATTTCATCAAATAGAAGACACGACTGTTTATAATGCACTATTATTTATCTACCTCCAAGGAAAAATAAAAACTGCAGCCAATTTAACGATGACACTCGGCCTTAATGACAGTCCTGCATGACACATGAATAAGGCATACCCGCTTCTCACCGCTCTGAAATTTCTCTCATCTGCTTCAAGGAATTTGGCCATTTCTCACACCTTCAAGCTGCGTGATTGATGCTGTGATAGGGAATGCTTTTGCGCATATCTGAGAAACAGCATGAAGTCAAGAATAATTGGCAGCTTCCTCTCCTTGAGGTGTCTGTCGTCTTAGGTTCCTTGCACAAACATTTAGAAGAACTGATGTATTCCTCCCTGGATGAATATCTGTTTCAATAACATCATTTCTACCCTGCTACCTTGTTTCTGTAGCCAGGAGAACTGTGGATAGAATGACTTTTTAAGCCTGAGTCACTGTGTACTTTTATAAAGTGTATCCAATGTCAGTGAAATCCAACATGCATCACTCCCACAATGTGCAAAACGCTTCTGCAGCAACAATTTTGAGCAGATATGACCAAGTCAATGGATTCTCAGGCAAGGACCCTACGGAAACGCATACATGTGGGTACCAAAAGTCGAGCTGGAATGTTCATAGCCATGCTATTCCTGAGAGCCTCAAACTGGACATTTCCCAAACATCTGTCAATAGTGGAACAGATAAATGGTGGCATGAACATACTATGGAGTACATGACAATGAGGATGAATAAGCCAACACAAGCAACTACATACGTAAATCTCACTGACACACTGTGGGGACAAAGAAGCCAGTATCAAAATATAATTCCATTCACAGAAAGTTCAAAAACAAGCAAAACTCATCCATGCTGTTAGAAGTCAGGAATGTGAGGGTGGCTCAGTCAGTTAAGTGTCTGCCGTCAGCTCAGGTCATGATTTCATGGTCCTAGGATCAAGTCCCGCATTGGGCTCCTTGCTCAGCAGGGAGCCTGCTTCTCCCTCTGCCTGCTGCTCCTCCATCTGTGCTCTCTGGCAATTAAAAAAATCCTAGAAGAAGAAAGAAGGGGAGGAAGTGAAGGAAGAGGAAGAGGAGGAGGAGGAGGAGTCAGGAGAGTGATTACTTGGCGGGGAGGCAGGTAATAACTGGATTTGGGTGAGAGGATCATCCAGGTGTCGGTAGCATTCTGTCCGTGGAGCTAGGTGCCAACCACTGGTGTGAATGATTTATGAAAACAAAGACTCACTGAACAATACATTCATGACTTTGCTTTTCTGTAACGATATTATAGATAAAAAAAATTTTGAATCGTGAAGCTTCAGAACATTATACACACATGTGGGCACACAACCAGTGCATCTATATGAATGAAAAACGGATCTCTTTTAATTAGGCCAGAAAAGTGATGCCTGAATAAAGGTGACTTTTCATGCTGTTTATCCTAAACTTTTATTTATCACGCTTTCTGCCAAACCAAACAATAAATACTTGATTCGTTCTTTGCCTCTTGAGTGTGGTTGTAATAGTAACATTCTCTTAAGAAAGCATTTCTTTTTCCATTTTCCTAATTTTTTCTTTTTCTTCCAAGGTCATTTCTTGTGCAGCCTGTCCTTGCCCCAAACACACATCCACACTACGCTCCCAAGTTGCTCCTTCTTCAGTCGTTATCTCGGTGCCAGTTTTCGTCAGATGACCAGGACCTCCCGTGGGTGCAAAACACGGCAGCAACACAGCAGACAAAATAAGCACTCATGCCTGCAAAAGTCTAGAAAGCATTCCAGGAGACGTGTGTAGAACAGGGGCGTCCAACACAAGGATCCATAGCTTACGAGGTCAAGGTTCAAGTCTTAGACGAAATGAGAGCCATGAGCTAGTGGAAAGCCCACACTCTGATGGGATTCTGTTTCCTCTGTACACGAGTAACCATTGTCTCTTCTTATTTATGCTGCAATTTACCAAACTTCTGGCCATTTTCCCCCAACTTCTGCAACAGCCCCGGGAGCTGAGAAGGCTGAAGGCTGCTCTCCAGGAACCTAACCCTCTCTTCCTGCACAACGCAGTGTAACTTCTTCCATCAGCTCTTATACTCTCGGCTGCAAGACTCAGGTCACATCTCTCTCCCTGAATACACAGTTGATCCTTAAATGACATGGGTTGGAACTACACGGGTCCACTTACATGTGGGTTATTTCCAAGAAATACACTGTAGTCAGTATACATGTTATTTTCCTTATGGTTTCCTTAACAAACTCTTTTCCCTACCTTACATTACTATAAGAATACAGTGTATAATACATATCACAAATAAAATATGTGTTAATTAGTTGTTTATGTCATCAGTAAGGATTGTGCTCAACAGCAGGCCATTTGTAGTTAAGTTTTAGAGGAATCAAAATTTACATATGGATTTTTTTTAAGATTTAATTTTTTTTTTTTTTTTTGACAGAGAGAGAAAGACACCGAGAGAGGGAACATAAGCAGGGGGAGTAGGAGAGGGAGAAGTAGGCTTTCCGGCGAGCAGGGAGCCCAATGCAGAACTCGATCCCAGGATGCTGGGATCATAACCTGAGCTGAAGGCAGACGCGTCAAGACTGAGCCACCCAGGAGCCCTTATACATGGATTTTTGACTATTCCCTAGCCACTATGTTGTTCAAAGGGCAACTGTATTTGTATATCCAGCAGCTGAATACCCCTGGATAGACCTCCAGCTACTCCAAGTGGACTGGAAGAATCGCACAGCCCTGCCCATACCTGTACCTACAAATCATGACTGAAAATCGAATGTTGGTATTTTAGGCAGTGTGTTTCAGTGAAGTTTGTTATGCAGCAATAGGTGAGTGGGACAGAAACAATTTGATTCAAATGATGAATAATTGATTGATGAATAATTATATTGTATCTGTAGATTTGGGGAAAGACCGAGAAACTTATTAGCCCCATGAGAATCACAGAATTAGACAATAGATGAACCTTAGGAAATGATTGGGACTGGGTCACCTAAGTGGTTCCGTTGGCTAAGAGTACAACTCTTGCTTTTGGTTCAGGTCATGATCTAAGGGTGGTGAGAAGGAGCCTTGTGTTGGCTCCATGCTCCCTGCTAGCGCTATCTCCTCTCTCTCTCTCTCTCTCTCTCTCTCTCTCTCGCTCTCAAATAAGTAAGTAAATATTTAAAAACAGAACAAAACATTGGGGCCAACTTTTTACTTCCAAGTTTGATGGTCCCAGGATACCTTGGTCCTCTGCTTTCACTAAATAAGGATTTATTTAATGCTCACAGCCCTTGTAATTTTTTTTTTAAGTAAGTTCTGCACCCAACACTGTGCTTTAATTCATGACCCTGAAATCAAGAGTTGCATGTTCTGCTGACTGAGCCATCCAGGCACCCAAGATGGTAATTTCTTTCAGCCCCATGGCTTTAAACATCCCTATACCAATAACTCCCAAATCCTATCTTTAGCCCAGATTTTTCGCCTAAACTCCAGACCCAGTTACTCAACCACCTACTCAATTCCACCTCTTAGATGTCTCGGGGACATGTGGACATTAACACGGCTAAACTGCAGGGCACCTGGTTGACACGGTCGGTTAAGCGTTCAACTCTTGGTTTTGGCTCAGGTCGTGATCTCAGTGTCGTGATCCTGAGTCTGGCATGGTGCTCCACAGTCAGCACAGAGTCTGCTTAAGACTCTCTCCTCCTCTCCCTCTGCCCTACCTCCTGTGTGCACACACTCTTTCTCTCTTAAAATAAACAAATCTTAAAAAAAAAAAAAGAAAGAAAGAAAATGGCTAAATGTGACTCATGTTCCTCTACACCATGGTGGCTTGTTCTATATGCAGTCCTCTATCTCAGGGAGTTTCAGCTTCCTCTGTCCAGTTGCTCTGGTCAAAGAACTCGAATTCATCCTTGGCCCCCTCTTTGTCTCAGGTTCCATACCCTGTCCACCAGGAAATCCTGCAGGCTGTCCCATCAGAATGTACCCAGGATCCGTGTTCTTTTATGTGATGGTCAGTCAGGGGTGGCCACAAGAAGAGACACAGGAAATAAAAACAAGGTTTAAAGTACTCATAGATCCTAGGAGCAAGAAGCATGACAGGCTATACAGAACCATGTGAGGAGCACCAGGTTTTGGTCAGGGGAAGGATACAGGAAGAAAGGAAAAATCTAGGTCAGAGCCTTTATGGCACTATCTGCAGGAAGGCAGGACAGAGCAGGCTAGATAGCATAAGATTGCCAAGTTTGAATAATTTCTTAGAGTTTGAGCTATAAGGGTGGTCCCAAATTGTATATTTGTGTGTTTTTTTTAAAAGATTTTATTTATTTATTTGACAGAGAGAAACACAGCGAGAGAGGGAACACAGACAAGGGGAGTGAGAGAGTGAGAAGCAGGCTTCCTGCCAAGCAGGCAGCCCGATGCAGGGCTCGATCCCGGGTCTCCGGGATCATGACCTGAGCTGAAAGCAGTCACTTAACCAACTGAGCCACTCAGGTGCCCCGTATATTTGTGTGTTTGTAAAATTTTTATGTATTTATTTATTTAAAGTAAGCTCTATGCCCAACATGGGGTTTGAACTCAACCCCAAGATGAAGAGTTGCGTCTTGTACTGACTGAGCCTGCTAGGAGTCCCTGCAGTTGTATATTTGTAGGTGTGTGTGTGTGTGTAACATATTTCTGGTTTTCTTCCTTTCTGTCTACCTCTAAATGTTGAGGGGACTCAGGATGAATCCTGGCCTAGATCACCACCTTTTTTTCTTTCTTCATCCACCTACTTCCCTAGCTGATCTTACCCTGTCCTATAGTTTTGCTTTTGAGGTTTTTTTTCCCAAGATCTTATTTATTTATTTGAGAGAGAGGGAGTACACATACACACACATACACACACACAGGAGCATGAGTCAGGGGGAGGCTCAGAGGAAGAGGGAGACTCAGACTCTCTCCTGAGTGTAGAGTCCTAGACTGGACTCGAGATCGGACCTAGAGATCAAGACCTGAGCCAAAGTCAGATGCTCAACTGACTGAGCCACCCAGAATCCCCATGTCCCATGGTTTTAAAATCTATTTGTAGACAACAACTCTTGGTAAAAGCAAGAGAAAAAATAGCAAGGGAATTGCTTAGTACTCTGTACTGGCAGTGACGGAGGATACTAGTTTGGAATTTATTGGGGGCACAATCTTTAAAGTACTCTTTGGTGAATTTAGAGCAGAAATTAAAAAGCCTTTATCCAAAGTAAATGCTCTACATAGAACATCTCCCAGAGTGTGAGACTGATTCTCCTAACTTTTTCTCTTATATAGAGACACTTCCCATTGGAAGAATTTAAGAATATAAATATGATCCATTGACCTACATGTAAAATCAGATCTCCAGGCCAGCAGGATTTCTGTTAATTTCAACTCCACTCTTGTGTCTCCAGGGGACTGTGGACAATATTGGGACACATTTTCGACTGTCACAACTGGGGAAGTGCACTACTAAGTGCACAGGACAGGCTCCCCCCCACAACAAAGGATTCTCTGACCCCCAATGTCAAGGGTGCTGAGAGTAAGTCCTGGTTAGCAGTAGGCAACTTCTCTCCCCCTCCATGCCCCCACCCCTGACCCATCGCACATGGATCTCTCATCCCTTCAGTGATATTCTAAATTAAATAGTTATGGCTCTATCAGCTTAGACAACGAGCTTTCAGTCAGGGTCTCAGTTTTAGAGCAGCTAATCTGCAAAGATTGCCCCCAATAAAACATGCCTCCTGGTATTCATACCCTCGTGTAGCCTTCCACTCTTGAATCTAAAAGGCCCCGTGACTCACTTTAACCAGTGGAATGTCACCTATGACTTAGGAGGGCCTAGTGGTGGTGGCTTCTTCTTCTTCTTCTTCTTCTTCTTCTTCTTCTTCTTCTTCTTCTTCTTCATTTTATTTATTTATTTGACAGACAAAGAGCTCAAGCAGGGGTAGAAGCAGAGGCAGCAGGAGAAGCAGGCTACCTGCCAAGCAGGGAGCCCAATGAGGAGCTCTATCTCAGGACCCTGGGATCACGACATGAGCCAAAGGCAGATGCTTAACCCATGGAACCATCCAGGCTGCCAGGGGTCTAGTGGCTTCTGTTGTTGTGCTTTGGGCAACTCTGAGGTGCCACATAAGAAAAGAAGTCAGGAAAAAAAAAAGAAGTCAGCTATCTGACTAAGGAGACCAAATGGACAGGCTACATGAAAAGGAAATGTAGACAAGGAGAGGCTCTGAAATCACAGAGAGAGAGAGAAACAGACCAACAGTCTCCAAGAAGGAGAAAGAGAGGCCACACACCCCAGCAGAGACTTCAAGCTATTCCTGTCAGGCAATAGGCAAATAAGCCTGTTGAGTCCCCAGATAACCCCCACATCAGGGGATAACACAAGGAAGAGAAGATGCCCAGCTGAGTCTAGACCAGTCACAGAACTGGAAGAGATAATAAAAACCTATAGTTTTGTGTTTTTTTTATGTTATGTTAGTCACCATACAGGACATCATTAGTGTTTGATGTAGTGTTCCATGATTTACTGTTTACGTGTAACACCCAGTGCTCCATGCAAAACATGCCCTCTTTAATACCCATCATTGGGCTAACCCATCCTCCCACCCCTTCCCCTCTAAAACCCTCAGTGTGTTTCCCAGAGTCCATAGACTCTCATGGTTTGCCTCCCCCTCTGATTTCCCCCTGTTCAATTTTCCCTTCCTTCTCCTAATGTCCTCTATGCTATTCCTATGTTCCAAATATAAGTAAAACCATTTGGTAATTGTCTTTCTCTGTTTGACTTACTTCATTTAGCATAATCTCCTCTAGTCCCATCCATGTTGATGCAAAAGTTGGATATTCATCCGTTCTGATGGCTGAGTAATATTCCATTGTACATAAGGACCACATCTTTTTTTTTTTAAAGATTTTATTTATTTATTTGACACAGAGAGAGATCACAAGTAGACAGAGAGGCAGGCAGAGAGAGCAGAGGAAACAAGCTCCCTGCTGAGCAGAGAGCCCGATGGGGGACTCGATCCCAGGACCCTGGGATCATGACCTGAGCCGAAAGCAGAGGCTTTAACCCACTGAGCCATCCAGGCACGCTAAGAACCACATCTTAACCCATTCATCTGTTGAAGGGCATATCAGCTCCTTCCACAGTTTGGTTATTATGGACATTGCTGCTATGAACATTGGGATGCATATGGCCCTTCTTTTTAGTATTTCTGGAGTAAATACCCAGTAGTGCAATTGCTGTGTCATAGGGTAGCTCTATTTTTAATTTTTTGAGAACCTCCACACTGTTTTCCAAAGTGGTTATACCAACTTACCACCAATAGTGTAAGAGGATTCCCATTTCTCCGCAGCCTCTCTAACATTTGTAGTTTCTTGCCCTGTAAATTTTTGCCATTCTAACTGGTGTAAGGTGGTATCTCAAAGTGGTTTTGATTTGAATTTCCCTGATGGCTAATGATGATGAACATTTTTTCCATGTGTCTCTTAGCCATTTGTATGTCTTCTTTGGGCAAGTGTCTATTCATGTCTTACACCCATTTTTTGACTTATTTGCTTTTTGGGTGTTGACTTTGAGAAATTAAAAAGCCTATAGTTTTTGCGTTTTTTTTGTTTTGTTTTGTTTTTTAGTTGAAAACACAGCTATAGAGGGAGCACAAGCAGGGGGAATGAGAGAGGGAGAAGCAGGCTTCCCGCCGAGCAAGGAGCCTGATGCAGGGCTTGATCCTGGGACTCCAGGACCATGACCTGAGCCAAAGACAGACACTTAATGACTGAGCCACCCAGGTGTCCCAAAAAAGCCTATAGTTTTAAGCTACTATGCTTTGAGGTAGTTATTTATACAGTAATACACAATTAAAACTGTTTCTATTTTCTTAAAAATGAGATGATGAAGCAAGATGATGAAGTTATTTTTAGCCTCAAAATCCTTGATCAAAACAGAATCTTGTCCAGAAGCATAATATATATGTATCTGCTAAGAACTTTTTTGGGGGGAAGGGATGCAAGTGACAAAAACCCCAATTGAAGTAGCTTAGGGAATAACGGATTCCTTTTCTCATGTGGCAAGAATTCTGGAACTAGGTGGTTGCTGGAATTGGTTCAGTGGCTCACTGAGGTCAGGTTCAATGTTTCTGTGATTTTAGACATTCCTATCATACTCATGGTCACAAGGTTACTTGTGATGTAATGTCAGACAGGACAATGGCATTGAAAGGAGAAAGAAGGAAGAAGGGGAAAGTCAGTGCCAGCCACAACGGTCCATTTTTAATAAAGAAGTCAAAGTTTCACAAAACTTTGAGCATCAGGGACTTATGTGTCAGGGGCCAACACTGGGTCATATTCCAAGCCATAGCTGCCAACAAGACTGTGGAATTGAACGACAGGATTGTTATGAATAACTTTCATCATTCTCCACACCTTGGAGTTGGGCTGATTATCACTGCACACAAAATCAGGGTATAGGAAAAAAAAGTGGGTGTGAATATTCAACAATATGTAACTGGCTTCTGAAACTATAAAAAGGCACAAAATGGAGTTGATCTGACTGAATTAGAGCAAGAGGTTCTAGATTCCTGTCAATTCAGTCTCCTTTTCTGCGCTATTGTAATCTACCACCAGGAGATCCCAAGGGGCCTCCAGGAAAACCCCAAGACTCCAGAAATCCAAGTCTAAGGAAAAAAATCGCTTGAATGTATCTTGACATGTCTTCCTGCTCTGACACTCTAGAATCATGGGAGAACTTGTGTATTTGAGGAATCATAAGGAGATCAGTGTGGCTGGACTGGAGGGAGGGGAAGAAATGGAGCCAAGAAGAGTGGTCAGAGTTCAGCAGAAGCTTATTCATTTGTCCACAGCTGCCTCCTTTTCAAACCTCATCTTCTCTAGGATCCTTTTCCCAGGACTGATGCTGGTTTCACTTTTGTCTTCTCTGAGGGTCAAGGGCTGGAAAGATCAGATCCAAAGTCTTGTTGGAGAGCTGGTAAGAGAGTCTATGGAAGAATCTTCCTAATTCTCTTTCTCTTCTACCTTCTTACTTGGAGGCTGGTGTTGACCAGATGAATTATTCTCTTTATAGCTTAGAATTGCTGAGTCAAGAAAATATGACACTTTACGGGACATTCACTCCATCAGTGCTACATCTATCCTGAGGTGGAGGGTGTGTGGGGTCACGGTGCTGACACACGCTCCAAAATATGAAGGGAGAACCCGAATGTTCTTAGCTCCAGGGCTGCCGAATGTTTGGGATAAGTCTTTGGTTTCTCTTAGAAACCAATGAATAGACTTCGTAAGTGCCAAATCACAGTAAGCCAAGTGTTAACAAATTGATTAATGATGCCTGCTAGCAGTTAGCAAGTCCACAGGGTTATTACCCTAACAAACTCTGTTAACCCGAGGTAGGAGGGTTTTTTGTTTGTTTGTTTTGTTTTGTTTTTTAAGTAAGATTAGGTTGAAATCTGAATGTTATATGTGATCCTTTAGAACTGCAGCATCAGAAAACTTCCAGGGACAAGGAAAATCTTTCCATGGGCAGGTGAGATGGGCTATGAGCTCAGGGTTTTCAACAAACCCAAGCACTATTTATGAGGCTTCCTAGCAAGACAATAGGAGTTAAACATGAGTTAAACATACTTGCCTTTTAATGTGAGAGTTAAAATAGCTTTAAAAGGAAGTTTACCGTAATGGCTGTGTGGTCAGTAACAAACCACAGTTACAGGACTGACGCTCAGGCACCACCGTGGCCAGGCTCCATGCCTGAGGACAGCTGCCATCATCCCTTTACTGAAATGAAGGATCACTAAAAACCCTCCAGTGTCAACAATATAGAACAATTTGTCAAGCAATGGAGCAATAGTGAACCACATGATAAAATGACGATGCTAATGACGATGCTTCTGCCCTTTGTCTAGAGCAAATAATGTCCCAGGAGCTTGGCATGTGTATCATCTCATTTAGCTCTCATGATAGCTCCATGAGGCGGATACTAGTACAATAACAGATACTGTTAGAATAGTAGATGCTGCTATAATCCCCCATGTACAGAAAATAAAATTAATAGGCTAAGTATTCTAAGCATGTCCAAGATAGGGGTACCTAGATCGCTCAGTTGGTTGGATGTTCTACTTTTGATTGCATCTCAGGTCATGATTTCAGGTTTGAGATCCTGAGCCCTACATCAGGCTCCCCATTCTGCAGGGAGTCTGCTTGAGATTCCCCCCCCCCATGCCCGTCCCTCCATTCCCATACTTTCTGTCATTCAAATTAAGAAAAAAAAAAAGTATGTCAAATGTCACGAAGATAGTTAATTTGAAACCTCCTGATTCCGGAAAAAAGAAAGCTTACAGGCTATATCCCTTAAACAGCATTTGTGCCAATAGAATCCCATTTCTGTTTTTAAAGATCCTCTGAAAACAGAATTAAGTATTTCAAAATCCACTGAGCCTGTTTCTTATTGAAGAAAGAGGTCTTTTGGGCATCTGGGTGGCTCAGAGGGTTAAAGCCTCTGCCTTCGGCTCAGGTCACGATCTCAGAGTCCTGGGATCGAGGCCCACATCGGGCTCTCTGCTCAGCAGGGAGCCTGCTTCCTCCTCTCTCTCTGCCTGCCTCTCTGCCTGTTTGTGATCTCTCTCTCTGTCAAATAAGTAAATAAAATCCTTAAAAAAAAAAAAGGAGGTCTTTTGCTTATGTTTTGATTAGACTGCATTTTCAGATTCACAGATTCACAGTAAATAGACATGTCAAGCTCAAAGACAATAACTTAAAGCATACACTAACTTGGCTGGCTAACAGCTAACAGTTTATGTTTTATGCCATTAAATATTGCTCGGTTTTCAAGAAAAAAAGCCAAGACAGAATTTAAACATCTTAACAAAACACAGGTAATCACACACAGATCTCTCTTTTGGAAAGAAGGAAGGAAAGAAAGAAGGAAGGAAATAAAGAAGGAAGGGAGGGATGGAGGGAGGGAAGAAGGGAGAGACGAGGAAAAACCCCTCCTGATCAACATCCATGGGGGAAAAGCAAAAAGAGGAAATCCTCTTTTACGTTTCTGAGATTCCTGACAAAAATATTTCTATAATAGAATTCTTGGTCAAAGGGCTCCTGGGTGGCTCAGTGGGTTAAGCCTCTGCCTTTGGCTCGGGTCATGATCCCAGGGTCCTGAGATCGAGGCCCACGTCGGGCTCTCTACTCAACAAGGACCTGCTTCCTCCTCTCTCTCTGCCTGCCTCTCTGCCTACTTGTGATCTCTCTAGCTGTCAAATAAACAAATAAAATCTTAAAAAAAAAAAAGAGGATTCTTGGTCAATGATGAAGAAGGGACGCCTGGGTGGCTCAGTCCATTAAGCATCTGCATTCAGCTCAGACCCTGATCCCAGGGTTCTGGGATCAAGCACCATGTTGGGCTCCCTGCTCAGTGGCATGTCTGCTTCTCTCTTTCCCTCTGCCCCTCTCCCTGGCTTGTGTGCCCTCTCTCTCTTTCTCTTACTCACTCTCTCTCAAATAAACAAATAAATACAAAGCTAAAGACAGACTCCCTTCTCCCTACCAGCCTCTGACCATTAAGTTCATTTATAACAGCTCAGAACTTCAATAGACTTCAGTTAGTAAAGTTTTCAACAAAGTCCCTTTTACTTTCCCCTCCAAATGACATGAAGTAATGTGTTCAAACACAGACCTTAGACGCCTGTTAGAATCTCCTAACTAACCATTCCTCTCTCTCTGGGCAGTGCCTCATGCACATGGGGTCAGCCTTCTACTTCTGGGGCAGTGCCTCATGCACACGCGGTCAGCCTTCTACTTCTGGGGCAGGGACTGTGCACTCTGAGCAGTTGCCAAGGGATAGGATTATAAAACAGACAGAGAAGAGAATCAGCTCCCCAGAAGGGTCAGCCTTGACCAATAGGAAATGTGAGCTGGGAGGGAGAGGGAAAGATAAATTCCCCTTTCTTTCCAGGCACACTTCCTCCTTGCAATCCTAGCAGAAAACTGATGCACACGAAGCAAACAAGCCCGATACGTAGTTGCATGTGTCCTTATGAACGGCTCATAAAATAAAGCATCATGAGGTTTCACATCTTTCTTTGCTGGCTTCCTTTTCCCTCATCTGTTCTTCCTTGGTTTTGAACCTCCCAAATCAGTTTTAGGGCCTTAGGCCTGGCTGCATAGCTAGAGACGCAACCCTTGGAGCTG
Source organism: Spilogale gracilis (assembly GCA_004023965.1). Lineage (NCBI taxonomy): Eukaryota > Metazoa > Chordata > Mammalia > Carnivora > Mephitidae > Spilogale > Spilogale gracilis. The sequence continues at coordinate 45,051 of PITA01005431.1, forward strand.
GTGTGGCCAACTTCCTGCCAATGTGATGTGAGCAGCAGTGGTATATGGAAATTCCAAGGCTTGCCCTTAAAACAACTGAGTACACACCTCCCTTTCTCCCTCCCTTCCTCCTTCTCTTTCTCCACCATCCTTCGCTCCACTTCCCGGAAGTAGCTATCATTGGAGCAAATTTGGAGGCTACAAATCAATGATTGCTAAGCTACCACGCCAGTATAGAATCATCTATCACTGGGGCGTTTTGTTGATTTTTTAAAAAATATTTTATTTATTTCTTTGACAGAGAGAGAGAGGGAGATCACAAGTAAGCAGAGAGGCAAGTTGGCGGGGGAGGGGGCAAGGGGGAGGCTCCCCACTGAGCAGAAAGCCAGATGCAGTGCTCTATCCCAGGGCCTGGAGATCATGACCCAAGCTGAAGGCAAAGGCTTAACCCACTGAGCCATCCAGGCACCCCTGTTGTTGATTTTTTTTAAGAAAAATGCCCATTTATTTATTTGAGAGAGAGAATGAGTAGGGGAAAGACAGAGGAAGAGGAAGAGGGACAGGCAGACTCTGACCACTGAGTGGGGAGCCTGTCACAGAGCTGGATCCCAGTGCCGTGAGATCACACCTAAGTCGAAACCAGATGCTTAACCAACTAAGCCACTCCATCACTGAGTTTTTAAGTGAGAGAGAAATAAACTTTTATACTTAAAATGAAAATATGTTACATACTTCAATCTTTGCCTTTGGCTCTACTTTCTAAAGAACTTAAGCCAAGACCAGTACCAATCAGCTATTACCCATATTTTGTTTCCCAGCTAACTTCTGGTGAGCCCCCTTCCCCTGAATCATAACTAAATGTCCTGGCTGAACTAGAAAGGTGCTACTCTGACAGAAAGGCATTTACATCTGGAAATAAATGCTTCCATGGCCAGACATCACAGCCAAAACTTGGGCCCAGGTTTTCCCCTCACAGGGTGACCTTCTTTAATGTCTAGGATGATTGACAGATGACATCCATATACAGGCATCAATCTCTGGAGCACTGAGCTGCTGGTTTCCTTTATTCTCAAAAATAAAGATATGACAAAGATAAAAAGCATAATACAGAGAAAGACAGAAAGACTTAAGAAGCTCTCAGGCTTCCATTCACTTCCCCTAGGAAAAATTAGTAAATTAAACCTTAGCAATAGAATAATCTGTGCCTGGCCATACCCATGGCCTTTTCTGTTCAACTCCTTTAACATAAAAGAAAGACCAGTGCAAGGCAAATGGCTAAGGTCTTGACCTGCTGAAGCAAGATCAACCAAAAATCCTCCAGCAAAATACCAAAACCTAAGGACAATGTGCCTGGAAGTAGAGATTAGAAGGCTTGTGAACGTGTTAGGAGAAGGGAAAAGAATTCTGACATCTCCCTTTGATCAGCAACTGTACTTCTAGGAATTTACCTTAAGGACATTCCTAAACGGTTAGTCGGGATTACTCTAAAGTGATATTTACAGCAGGACTGTTTCTGTTAATGTGATATTAACACAAAGCCCCCAAATAACAGATGATCAGTAACATGGTTTTACAAAGCCTGGTACATCGTAGTGTATAATACCAGGTAGTCACTCAAAATGATGAAACAGGATTTGTATTCCTTAACATGAAGAAGTCCATGAGAGATGGGAGCTTTTACAAAGCCTGTTTCTAAATGCATGAAGATGGTATCTTTAGCCTAGAACAGTTGTTCTCAAAGTGTGGTCCCTGGACCACCAGCATCAGCATCACTTGGGAAAATGTAAGTTCCTGACCCTACCTCCTGAATCAGAAACTTCTCTATTGGATCCCTGCAGCCCATTTTAATGAGTCTTCCAGATGATTGTACTGTACTCTAAGGATTGAGAACCGCTGGGCTACAACAAAGAGGAGGTTGTTATACATATTTTTAAGGGCTGAGTAAGAGCTCAGTTTCCCCTTTGTTATCTGAACACAGTCAAATGTCAGGGTTTTTAGTGACAGTGGACAGGAACAGAGAAACCCAGCCCAAATGGTCTGAAAACAACAAATGAATTTATTACTTCACATAAACTTAGAGCGAGTTCCAGAACATACACTCCACCTCCATTTCCTGTCATTCTTCCACGGGTATGCGTCATCATTAGCTTGGTCGTCACGTGGCTGTCACAGTTCCATATCCAGCCAGAAATATCACATCCAGAAACAAAAAGGGACCATTGCTTTTGGAATCTCCATCTTAAGAAAACCGTTCTTAGGTGGCTCCTGGGTGGCTCAGTTGATTAAGCGACTGCCTTCAGCTCAGGTCATGATCCCGGAGACCTGGGATCGAGCCCCACATCGGGCTCCCTGCTCGGCGGGAAGCTTGCTTCTCCCTCTCTCACTCCCCCTGCTTGTGTTCCCCCTCTCTCTGTGTTTCTCTCTGTCAAATAAATAAAAATCTTTAAAAAAAAAAAAAAAAGTAAACCGTTCTTAGGAGCTGTCCTCTTGCTCCACACACCTTTCCCCATTTCCTGTTGGCTAGACCTGGTTCATATGCTCATTCCTCAGCTAATTACTTGTGAGAGGAATAGGAAGACTACGATTAGCTTAGACTGATCAATCTGGATTCCCTCCTGAACTGGAGGTAGGTTAACCTTCCCTGAAGGATGGGTGCTGAGCAACACTGAAGCCCTCAGTGTGGAGGAAGAGAAGACATGGCTTTGAGCAGGCAACAAACCGTCAGTTACACTGAATCTAGACCAGTCATTGCTTTTTTATTCTTTCTATTGAACTAAATTCTTTACCACTGTCATGAATAACTTGTTAGGTGTGTTGGCAAATGGGACTGCTCAGATTTCTTAGTTCCTTCCTCTCTCCCTTCCTTCCTCCCTTCCTTCCTCCCTCCCTTCCTTCCTTCCTTCTTTCCTTCCTTCCTTCCAAGGTATTCCATGCTTTGGAAATTGCTCCTGAGACTCAAAAAGAAGAATTTATGTCAAGCAAGATTTTTCTATTTTCTTTCCTTACTTTTAGGCAACTTAAAGGACTGACAGTATCCAGTGTTGTAAGGCTCGGGAGCAACTGGAAATTTGACATGTTACTGGTAAGTAGAAGTATAAATCGGTACAGACACTTTGAGATGATTTTTGATAGTATCTACTAAAGCAAAACTTATCCTATTACCTTGCAATTTCACTCCTAGGAGTTCCCAGAGAAAGACATGCTGGGACATGCAGGAGAATGACCCTAGCAGCTTCCCTCACAACCAGCCCAAACTGGAAAACCAGGTAGAAACTGGCAAAGCCACCGTTTCAGAGCCAGATGCATTTGCTTCTAAGTCCTGGACTGCCTCAAACAGGACGACTTGGACTTGGAGTTTTAAAAACTGAATCCCAACTCATTTTATAGGTATAGTTGTGGGAGCCTACAAGTAGTCCTGATTTTTACCTGCACTTAAAAAAAAAAAAGCATAATTAAAGAAAAGTTTGGCCACTTAGCCCTTCATGAAGAAATGTGACTTTCAAAGGTTTGGAAGAAGTCCTTCAAGTTGAGCTTTTTCTCAGCTTGGTTCATTTTTCTCCTTTTGCTCTTTTGGACTTCACTTCATTAACTTTCTCTTGAATTTAAGTTTAAAACCTTTCACTAATTGTAATAAAACAATAGAACAAGTTCAGACAGGCCCACTGTCAAGTCACAATGACTAAGTGATTCCTTCATGAAGTGCTTTCTTTGTATCTCTTTGCCATGCTTATCACAGCTGGGTCTATGGCACCTCAAACATCTCTTATTTCAATTAACCCAGGAGTCGTGAAAATGTTTAGCTATCTCCTCTGGAGCCAGGGCAGTTTGGTGGTTAAGGCTCTAGACCTTCAAATCTGAAACACCAGGATCAAGTTCTGGCTTTATCATTTTCAGGGGTATGACCTTGGGCAAGTTATTTAACGTCCCTGAAATCGGTTTTCTTTTTTTTTTTTTTTTTTTTTTAGATTTTTTAAAAATTTATTTATTTGACAGAGAGAGAACACAAACAGGGGGAGCAGCAGGCAGAGGGAGAGAGAGAAGCAGGCTTCCTTCTGAGCGGGGAGCCCAATGTGGGGCTTGATCCCAGGACCCTGGTATCATGACCTGAGCTAAAGGCAGATGGTTAACTGACTGAGCCACCCAGGATCCCCAAAATCTGATTTCCTTATCATTAAAATGAGATCACCACCACCACCTATTACCCTTGGGTTTAGAAGAGGTACTAATGAGGTAAAGCACATAAAACGCTTTGCATATTCTTCAGCCATGTACTCATAGTTAACACTTACTATTATCTGGCATGAATCCAAGCTGACTGATATTCTGTTTTTTGTTCAAGTGTTCATTCCAGGTATTTGCATGGAGGACCTGTTACCCGCAAAGCACTTTGAGGGCTACAAGGACTAATCCTTTCAGCATCTCAAAATGAAATAATTATATTCTGGAATCATTCTGAAGCTATTTAATGTGCATCTAAAAATGCTAGCCATTGTATCAGGTATGGGGGAAACAAGGGCAAATAAAGCAAAGTCCCCAGACTCCTGAAGCTTATATGTTATTGGGAAGAAACAGACAATAAACAATGAGGACACAAAGACACAAGATGGTTAGAGTTAGTGGAGAAAGTCAGGCAGGTGTCTGTGATACAGAGTATCTGAGGAACCCGCGATGGATTTTGCAAAACCTCCTGCTCCTTGCCCTTTCTGTCCTGATGTTTCTGACTGATGAACTACCCACAGCACCAGAGCAGTCACACTGGGTAATAACACAGAAGCGGGACACACGAGCTAGAAGGGACCTGCATCCTAGAGGTCAAGCTGCACCAGCTGGTCCTGCATAAGCCACTGGTATTTTGTGTTTCTGCTTTCAAACTTATCAAATCTGGAAGTCTGGAAGAAAGTCAGGACTCAATTAATAAAAGAGAGAATGAATAGAGACTATAGAGAAAATGGCAGAGACTAAGAACTAGTAAAAATTTGGACTTAATTTATATATTGTAAAAGTACTTATCAAGTATTAATTTGTGAAACTTCATTCATACTCATTTATAAACATCACAGTAATTTTATGGATTATCTACCTGAAACTTTATTCAAAGACAAACCCAGTAGTCAAGCACCTTCTCAAAAACATGACAGCCCAGATTTAAGCCCAGGCATGAGCAAGCCTTGAGCCCAAACTCCCAACCCCTCCCTCAAACTGTCTTTAGGGTCAGCAGGAAAGTAGGGAAAGGAAACAGGAAAGACAGAGACACATATGACAGGAAGCTCAGATAAATAAATGGTCTATAAATAAAAGGGAATAAGAGCAAGAAGAATGATGAAAATAAAGAATTGGTGGAAGATCCGCCTCCAGGTCTTCTTGGTAGCGTCTAGTTCTAATTTTGTGCCTAGAGGCAATTACGTTTATAAATTCTTGTAACTTAAAAGCACCACCCAGAGTGGGATTGCCTAGTTAGGGAAAGAAGCATTCATGCTTTGCTCTATGGCAAGCTTAGGTATGGTTCTAAGGCCAAGTATTGTCCACTGTCTGCTTTTTTTTTTTAATAAAGTTTTATTGTAATAAAGCCACTCCATTCATTTACGTGTTAGCTATGGCTGCTTCTGCATTTCAATGACAATGGTGAGTAGTTGTGACAGAGACATTAAAAGCCTGAAGTATTGACCCTCTGCCCTTTATAGAGAAGTTCGCTAAACTCTGTGGTGTGGCTACCATTCAAAGATCTTCCTAGTTACAAAACACCAGCTCTCCTATGACATTAAAGCTAAAAGATCAGGAAGAACACAAGAAAATTCATCTCCAGGATTTTTTCTACTACTGAATATACAGATTCAAGGGGAATGCTGGACTTCTGTATACTTTTTAAGATTTTAAAAAATATTTTATTTATTTGAGAGAGAGAGAGTGTGTGCACATATGCTCAAGAGTGGGCAGGGGTGGGGGTGGCGTGGGGCAGAGGAAGAGGGAGAAGCAGATTCCCCACTGAGCAGGGGGCCTGATGCAGGGCTTGATCCCAGGATCCTGAGATCATGACCTGAGCCAAAAACAGATGTTTAGCCTGACTGAGACTCTCAGGTGCCCCAAGACCTCTGTATTCATTTTTTTTTAACGATTTTATTTATTGGGGTGCCTGGGTGGCTCAGTTGGTTAAGCAACTGCCTTCAGCTCAGGTCATGATCCCAGAGACCTGGGATCGAGCCCCACATCGGGCTCCCTGCTCAGCGGGAAGCCTGCTTCTCCCTCTCTCACTCCCCCTGCTTGTGTTCCCTCTCTGGCTGTGTTTCTCTCTGTCAAATAAATAGAATCTTTAAATAAATAAATAAATAAATAAATAAATAAATTTTTTAAAAAGATTTTATTCATTTATTTGACAGAGAGAGAGACAGTGAAAAGGGGAATACAAGCAGGGGGAATGGGAAAGGGAGAAGCAGGCTTCCTGCCAAGCACAGAGTCTGATGCAGGGCTCAATCCCAGGACCACAGGACGATGACCTGAGCTAAAAGCAGACACCCAATGACTGAGCCACCCAGGCACTCCAAGACCTCTGTATTCTAATTAAAACTGAATTAAATGTTCAGCAAAGCTGCCTAATGTGGAAACTTGTTGAATCACTGCATTGTACATCCGAAACTAATGTAATATTGTGTGTCAAATATACCCAAATTTAAAAAAGAAGAAAAAAATTGGTCAGCCCATTTGAACCCATTTGCACTCCCCTCCTGTGTATGAGCGCTCAGTCTGTATTCCAGGAGGCCCCTCCTGAACCTTTTCAGTGCACGCCTTCATGCATGCCTGCATGCCTGCTACTTTGCTTAAAACATGACTGTAGCTTTAATTAACTTTAAATCCACTGGATTCATGTTTTATCAAGTTTCAATAAACTAAAGTGAGGGAAAATGGGGAACTTTGCCATGAGGAGGATGGCTTTAAGACCGCAATTGGTAAATAGAGTGAAAAAGAACATCTTGGCTCTGTTTTTGAACTGGCAGGAAAATGCAGTGATTACATTATTCAACGAGTGACTGTAATGTCCTCACACACGTATTCTCAGAGGGGAGAACCTGGGGTTTTAATCATCTGGTAATGTGCTTTCAGTGAACCCTGCAGATTTGTCAAAGCCGTAAGTGGACCACAGTTCTATCTCTCACTGTCTTTTGGGGCCAGCTCTGTTGTTCATTCATAGCGCTAGTGACTTTAAACAGAGAGGACAGGTAAGAAGGGAAGCTGTCCTTCCAGAAAAGTCCTGAGCTCCAGATTGCTGGCCCAGATGTTTGAGAAAGAACTAGGCAAGGGATTTCAGACACAGCCTAAAAGCCAAGGTTCCCTGAACAGCAGGGACAGAAGAAGCTGTAATAGTTCATATTTTTCTGGGTTAATGCTTAATAGGAAGCCATTCTTTTTTTGTTTTTTTAAGATTTTATTTATTTATTTGACAGAGAGAAACACAGCCAGAGAGGGAACACAAGCAGAGGGACTGAGAGAGGGAGAAGCAGGCTTCCCACCTAACAGTGAGCCCGAATGTGAGACTCGATCCCAGGTCTCCAGGATCATGACCTAAGCTGAAGGCAGTTGCTTAACCAACTGAGCCACCCAGATGCTCCAATAGGAAGCCATTCTTGATTAAGTGTGATTTTTGGGGCACCTGACAGGCTTAGTTGGTCAAGCCATTGCTTTCAGCTTAGGTCATGGTCCCAGGGTCCTGGGATCAAGCCCCGCATTGGGCCCCCTGTTCTCTAGGAAGCCTGGTTCTCCCTCTCCCTCTGCCCACCACCCTTGTGCTCTCTCTTTCAAATGGATAAATAGAATCTTAAAAAAAATTAAATTAAAAAAATTGTAAAGATTTTATTTGTTCATCTGATAGAGAAAGAGACAGAGAGAGAGGATACACAAGCAGGAGGAGTGGGAGAGGGAGAAAGCAGGCTTCCTAAAGAGCAATGAGCATGACATGGGGCTCGATCGCAGGATCCTGGGATCATGACCTGAGCCAAAGGGAGCCACTAAAAGACTGAGCCAACCAAGCACCCCTAAAAAAATTGTTTTAATTAAAAAAATAAATAATAAAAGAAAGTTTTTTTAAAAGTGTGGTTTATGGGCTTGGGTCATAGTGGCAAATATACTGTTTGAGGCCTGACTCGGTGTGACGCTTTTCCCAGGGAATTTCAGTCACTTGCCATTTCTGGTTCCCCTTGGCTTCTGAGGCATCAGGCAAAGCTTTGTGGGAGGGCAGGGAGGGTGGCATACAATTGATCTCCCCGTGGATTATCCACTGGGTGGATGATACTGGGCATGTTTCTAATCCCAGCTGGTCTATCACATGCCACCCAGAAAGATCTCAGCCAAACCCTCCTCTGTCATCTTGTGCGCTTGGAAAATGAAAGTCCGTTTCACTTGATTAACTGTGATCTCTGCCTAAGGGGAATAGTGATACTGCATGATGAAGAGGAAAGGCTGTTGGAGTAAGACAGACTTGGGTCTGAACATCAGTTTTGCTTCTTACTGGCTGTGTGGCCTGCAGTCAGTTGCTTAGCTGTTCTGAAAATGGGGTGGCAATAGCCAGCTCGCACACTTGCTGTAAGGATTAGATGAGTATACTTGTAAGGAGGGCTTAGCTCAGATCATTAGGATAGGTGTTGGTGAATGAGAACAAAGTTTCCACCTAGAAACGATGAGAGAAAAATATCAACGAGGCAAGAGAAGTGTGAGCAAGAAACATCCCCAGCTAGGTCACAGAAAAATAACTATAAATGGCTCTGACTCATAAGAAAAGATGTTTGACTTCACTTGTAATAAGAAAAATGCAAGTCACAACCACATAAGGATATCATTTTTCACCTATCAAGTTGGCAAAGATCAAATTTAAAAAATTTTACAATGTGTTCTGTAATAAATAGTGGAATTAGGCACTCTCTTACAATGCTGGCAAGAGTGCAAAATGGTACAACCCTTGGGGGAACTTGCTGGCAATCCCTATCAAAATTATAAATGCATTTCCTTTTTACTCAGCAATTCACCCCTGAGAATTATTTTTACAGCTATACTTAAGCCGGCATGAAGTAAAGTGACAGGTAAACCCTATTATTGATTGCAGAGCTGTGTGCATGCATGAGCAAGGGGCTGGGGAAACCCGAGCATCCGTCTAGAGAGGAGCAGATAAATAAGGCATGGCACTTCCACACAATATTACACAGCTGTGAAAAAGAGAGGGCCGTTCTCCCTGCCCTGTGGAAACACCTCAGAGAAGCTGTTAAGTGAAAATGGCAGAAGGCAAAGTAAGCCATACAGCTCCCAAATTTCTTTGTGAAAAAGAGAGAAAAAATATTAGAACAGTAGTTGTTTATATTTGCCTGAAAATAAATACCAGCAGGTTAAATCAGAAACTAGTAAGAGTGGTTACAGATAGAAGATGTCAAGGTAGGGAACTGGGTGGGTGGGGTCAGGAGCTAAAACAAGACTGCATTTTATTTTATTTTTATTTTTGAGCCAGGAGAACCTATGGCCGACTCGAAGAATTCAATCAAAATAAAGAAAATACCAAACAGCGTCTAAAATGAATAAGCGCTTCCAAAATCCGTGCGAACCTGTATTTGAATTCTCTGTCATCTTGAATATATCTATGGCCCCAGGCTGGGTTGTGAGCCTGGACAGGGCACTGTTTTAGGCAGGCCTGTAACCTAGGCGGCCATGTGTCAGACCCTCAGATGGGGAGTTAAAGGCCTAGTTTTTACCAAGTCCATTAATAAATGAATGAGCTTGCTGCATTCGAGTATGAAAAAATGATCACTAGCTGAGTCTATCAACAACTCTCAAAGAACCAAGGGATGACAGGAAACAGTGAGCAATGAAATTTTCACTGTAAGAATGGGAAGTAGAACGTAGACTACTGAAGTAAGAGCTCAGTGACCTAAAAGGGGGAAAGAAAGAAAGAAAAAAGAACTATAAATGTATTTCTTTGATCCACCTTCCTTTAGGGGATTTACATTTGAAACTGAAAGCCAAATACAACAGCAAAGTTATCTCCATAGGCTGGGAAAGAGGCACTTAGTTACCCCATCATGTCACACCTGTTAGGTCAAAGAATATGTTTCTCCCTAGAACTTTCAACTCTTCCCTTCTCACCAGCCCCCTAGGAAGACCAGAGCGGGGGGGTGGGGGGCAGGACAGAGATCACTCCAGACAGATGAGTGATAAAGTGACTTCTATGCCAAGAAACCAATAAAAATTTGTTCATCCATGCTTATACTTCCTGGATCCACAATAATTTACACAAAAACGCCATGTTCCTACTCCAGGGTGCCTGATTTATAGATTGGGCATCTGTTTCGTATAAAGGACCCCAAATGGAACAGCAGTCCATGTTCTAACAGAATGGAGGACTCATTTCATAAATCACTTTCAACCTATCAGATATCTCACACTGAATTTCTTTTAAATCCAGGCCTATTTTTCTTTTCCTCTGAGCTTGTCCCGATGCTGCTATGAGAAGGAGAACACACATACACTTCAAGCTTTTAAAAGACTACAAAATAGCCTAGTCAGTCTATTTCTCTTGTGTTTTGTCGTGTAATAAGACCCTTTTATAAATGTTTCCAGGAGGAAATATTTAAAATTGTCAGTATCCTCTGAGAGCCGCTAGCCAAGGAATCTGCAAATAAATGGCACCTACGCCGTGCCCCTCCCTGTGCCCTTGCCCACAGCAGAAGTCACTGAGTGACCAGTTCTCATCCACTGCACCTACTTGGGGCCCTGCTGCACCTTTCAGCCCCAAGTCCCAGACAACCTCTATTAAGGCAGAGCGATAAATGTGCAGAATGGAACAGTCCAATCCGATCACGTTTCAGATGACAGGACTGAGGCACAGAAGGGGAAGGAGATGGCCACAGCGCCACAGGGGAATGGACGGTGGACCATCACCAAATTCCTCAGTCCTGAACCCTAGTGTTGTCCTTCACCTGCCCCAACAGGACTTGCACTTGGAAGGTCAGATATGAGCTTGTCTTGTGTGTGTGCGTGTGCAAGCACAGTTTTGCTTTGTTTTTCAACAGAACTCTTCAAAAGAAACCCTTAGACACCAAAATGATCCTCATTAGCTCTGTTTTTCAAATAAAGAATTTACTAATCACTCCAATACAAATGATTCAGAAGCTGCTGGCAGCCTGCCACCATAAATATCATTTTGTTTTAGCAATAATCTTCTTTTCCCATCAAATATGCTTCCTCCTCAGTGAAGAAGGGATAATTGTTATTAAACAGGAAATTACTTTTCATGTGGGCTCGCACAAAGGACTGTGTGATGCGCTCGGATGCGCGGACAATACTCTCCATCACTGTTACACAACGGCATGGTAAAGCCACAGTGGCTCTTTCATCAGTTTGTTACAATGTTTATTAAATTTCAACTGGGTTTTATTTTTTTCTTTGGCTTCAACCGAAATCTCTTAGGATTACAGAATGTCAGAGCCAGATGGGACCTCACAATACGTCTGATCAAACAACTCTGAGAAAGCAGCGGAGTCCCAGAAAAGATCTGCCCAGGTAAGAGAGACAGGGCCAGCTCTGCCTATTCTAAGCTCCTTCTAACTCCTTATCCCACAAACCTGAGATCAGAATGAGCAATTCCCTGTCTAGCAGATAATCCAAAACATACTGAGCTCTCTAATCAATGCTTCTCAAACTGTAATGTGCAAATGAATCACCTGGGGATCTTGCTAAAAGACAGATTCATGTTACTAGGTCTGAGACGGAAGCTTCAATTCTACATTTCTGACAGCTCCCAGGTGACACGGATGCCTGATCCCCCACCAGTCCTTGCTTTAGGCAAAAGACAACCATCTGGTTCTAGTGGAGACTCTTCACTGGAGCCCCAACTAACAAGTCACATATGACCACTGTGTCAATCAGGTTATCTCAGGTCATTAGAAACTGAGAAACAGTTAACACAGAAATGAAGATTAGGGGAAAAACTGTCTCATCAAACAAATGGGATTTGGTAAGATAAAGAAGGAATCAAATTCATTTCTCCCACTGCTATCTTCCCATCTTCCCTATTTTCCCACCTCCCCTAGCTCAGGTCATTATCCAGGGCAGATTCTATGGCTTGTTCAGGAATATTCAAGTATGAAAACTCTCATTTTTAGGTGTTAAAATGTCCAATGTAGTTTTAATATCCAAACTTCAGTTTCTCATCCAATTCAAGCATTTCTCCCCAAACGCTCAGACCTGATTGCAGGTAAGGAAATCAGAATGATTTGTTGTTTCTCTTTGTGTCGCCTCCAACTGTCACTGCCTTCGGTGACTTCTGAACCCCATAGAACTGGGGTGGGTACAGAGGGACGAGGTTATGGAAGGAAACAATATGGTCTCATGGAGCTGGTGACATAAAATCCCAAACACTGGCTCCTTCCTCAATAGGGCTGTTTTAGGTTCTTGAGAAACTTACTTCCTCCTGAGGAGCCTGGGTGGCTCAGTTGGTTGGGTGTCCGCCTTTCAGCTCAGGTCATGATCTCTGACTCCTGGGATCACCTTACATCAGGTTCCTTGCTCCCTCCGCCTCTCCTCTTGCTCTCTTTCTCTCTCAAATGAATAAAATTTTTAAAAAGAAAAAAAATAGAAATTCACTTCCTCCGTACTCCAAACCTAGGGAGCTGTGACAGTGTCCTATTTCCTTAGTCACTCACAGGTGATGTGTTCCCCCGGTGTGTTCTGGTGGTACAGCCCACGGGGGTGCCTCTTCAACCCCTCTCTTCTTCAGAGTGGAATTCTTTAAGGAGATTCAGTTAAGTTTATTAAGGCCAATGGGGCATCCACGATCTTGGCTCAAATATCACTCTATATGTTTTGCCAGAAATGATGGTCTCTTAGCCTCTTGACTTTTTGCTTCCCCAAACTCAAGACAAACTGGTCAAGATCTTTTAAAAACATTTTCACTGTGTGCTAGTAGGTGACACTTTGTCCTATTTTCCCAATCTCATAAAGAATTGTATACCATAGGATGTTAATCTATGTGTCTTAAAGGCCCTAGAAGTATACATTTGTACATTGAAGCTTGACTCCTGAGTACAGAATGGCTTGGTATTGCTAATAAAACCATGCTAATCCTATGAGAACAAAGTTGTATAGATGGCCCTGAATATTTTTCCAATTTAGTTAATAACAGCAGTTGAGCACCTACTAATTTGTAGGTTCTCATTAAAGAGCTAACACCTTAAAATTGCTATGAATTAATGATAAATGTACTATGAGAATTCTAGTAAATGATATTGTAATTTTTTCCCATAAAATGCATTATATGTATCATATTGAATATTAATCTTTTGGTACATTCATACAGTGAATTGTCTACCTGTATGTTATTATAGAAAGAAATTAATAATAGATTTAGTGAAGAAATGTTTATGGAACAGAATATATGCAGTTTATATGTTATATAGTTCATAATATTAGAAAAAATGATGATTCTGATTATGAAAGAGCTTTTGCATTCTAATTTATTCTTTTTGTGTTTCTGACTTTTTAAAAAACTATATTATGTTACCATTAAAATCAGAAAAAAAGATGATTAAGAAACAAATAGGGGTGCCTGGCTGGCTCTGATGGAAAAGCATTCAACTCTTGATCTCTGGGTCGTGAGTTCAGGCTCCATACTGGATGACGAGATTACTTAAAAATAAAATTAAAAATAAACTTAAAAAAAAAATGATGCCATGGGGTTAAATCTCCAGCTTTTCCCTTTGTAGGTATCTTTTGTAAGAACCCATAATATGCTAGATTAGCCTATCCAATGAAAATAGAATGTAAGCTGTAGCTAACATTTGATTCTAGTATTCAACTAAAACAAAAAATAAAGGGAAAAAATATTCTGGTAATAATATATTTTATTTAAACCTATATTTCCAAAAGATTATAATTTTAACATATAATCAATATAACACCACTGAAATATATTCAATCTTTTTCTCCCTAAATCTTTAAAATCTTCTGTATACATTACATAGCTTATCTCAGTATGGCTTGTGGCTAAATGTTCTGGACAGTGTCGTTTTAGATATCCATGTGCCATTTTTCTATATAATAATAGGAAAGGCAATTCTGTTTGGGAGTAACTTTCCACTTGCTTTTTTAGGTCAGACAGATCCTTAAATTATTAAACAGCAACAACAGCAACAACAAGAAAAAAACTAAAAAACAAAGGAAAAACATGCCTAGAAGTAAACAGTGATTATTTTAGGGGGAGAGTCTTTAATTTACAGGTTTTGAATTTTTAAAGTTCTTTGATTCTGTTATACTGATTGTGTATTATATTAGAAATTTTTAAAAGGCTAAGGTTGTTGGGGTTTTGTTTGTTTCAAGAAACCACTGCTTTAAGGGACACCTTTTGGGGGCACCTGGCTGGCTCAGTTGGTAGAGCATATGACTCTTGATCTCAGAGTCATGAGTTCAAGCCCTAAACTGGGCATGAGCCTACTCAAAAAATAAAATAAAATAAAATGCTATTAAAAAGGGAGGCCTTTTTCAGAACCAGTACACCTTGAGTGAACACTCACCTCTCATCCTTATTGCTTTTGTTCTCCACTGTTGACCAGAGAGGTCAAAAGCAAAAATCTCCAGTAGCTACAACTTTTCCTTTTCCCTGGGTGAGCCCAGAGACAAATATAGCTAAGCCCACACTTATCAGAGATTGATGACTAGAATTATTATCAAGCTTCTCTGAATAATAAAATGACATATCTCAAAGGCGTGACTAATTCTAAAGAGTTACTTCTCCTTTCCCACCCCCACCTCCATTCTTCTAAAGATGTATTTATTTGAGAGAGGGACAGAGCAGAGGGAGGGGGCTATAGAGGGAGAAGAAGAGAGAGAATCTCAAGCAGACCCTCCCCCCAGTACGGAGCCTGATACAGGGCTCGATCTCATGACTCTGAGTGGAAATCATGAGTCTGACGCTTAACCAACTGAGCCACCCAGGTGCCACCTACTTCCATTTTTTCCTTTCCACCAAGGAAATATGTTGATTCCCTGCCCATCAGTGAAAGGACAGGCTGCACTGTAACATCACAGCACAGAGTCATCAGGTGGGCTTAGGTATGTTTGTCTCTGGGCTTCCATTTCCGCAGCTGTGAAATACAAATCATAATATACAACTTCCTTCAGGGGTGCCTGGGTGGCTCAGTTGGTTGAACATCCAACTCTTGATCTCAGCTCAGTTCTTGGTCTTGGAGTTGTGATTCTGGGCCCCATGTTGGCCTCCACACTGGGCATGAAGCCTACTTTAAAAAAAATATATAGGGGTCCCTGGATGGCTCAGTCCATTAAACACCTGACTCTTGATTTCTCCTCAGGTCGTGATCTCGGGGTCCTGGGATCAAGCTCCATGTCGGGCTCCATGCTTGGTAGGCAGTCTGCTTGAGATTCTCTCTCTCCCCTAATCTTCCTCCGACTCTCCTGCTCTAAAAAAAAAAAACAAACCTTTTTCTTTTTTTTTTTTAAGACTTTATTTATTTATTTGACAGAGAGATAGAGCCAGAAAGCACAAGCAGGGGGAATAGCAGAGGGAGAAGGAGAAGCAGGCTCCCCACTGAGCAGGGAGTCCAATATGGTGCTCAATCCCAGGACCCAGAGATCATGACCTGAGTTGAAGGCAGATGCTTAACTGACTGTGCCACCGAGGCATCCCTAAATAAATAAAACTTTAGGGTGCTTAGGTGGCTCAGTCAGTTAAGCATCTGCTTTTGGCTCAGGTCATGATCTCAGGGTCCTGGGATCGAGTCCCACATCGGGCTTGTTACTCAGTGGGGAGTCAGCTTCTCCTTCTCTCTCTCTCAAATAAACAGATAAAATCTTTTTTAAAAAATAAATCTTTAATATATATATATATATATATACACACACATACAACTCACTTCAAAAATTGTATCATCTTATGATTACTTCATAATATTGTATTGTTATTTTTATCAAGTATCCTATACATAAGAGCAAAAGCACACATATCCTAAGTGTAAAGGGCAATGAATCTTCACAAATTAGAAATAATGGCATCACCTAGATTAGGACACAGAGCCCCCTCAGTGCCCCAGTAGTTCCCTTCCAGTCCCCCATCTGTATGAGTTTTTTATTGCTATGCCACCAACAAATTTAGTGGATTAAAACAACACAGATGTACTGACTCAGTTTCCAGAGCTCAGGGGTCTGAGCACAGCTGAGCTGATCCTCTTGCTCTGGTCTCACAAGGTGGTCATCAGGGTTGACAAGGCTCGAGTCTCATCTCAGGCTTGAATTCTTTCAGGGTGTTGGGTGAATCGGTGCCCCACAGCTGTGTCACTGAGGTCCCCATTCTTTGTTTTCTTGTTGGTCTGCTACCACTCTCCTCCACGTGGCCTCCAGAGGCAGTTCAGACTGTCGCTTCCTTCCAGGCCAGCCACTGCTTGGCTCTTGGACTTCTGGCTCTGACCTCTAAAGGCTCTTTAAAGAGCTCATCTGATTGGGTCAGGCCCGTCCAGGGCAGTGTAAGTGCTTAGAGATCTGGATTACAGAAGTAGTAGTCCACCAAATCACAGGTTCCGCTGGTATTCAGGGGGTGGGATCATGCAAGGGATTAACACCCCGGGCAGAGATTATGTGGCTACTTCAGGATTCTGTCCCCCACACCATCATTGCAGGGCTCTTGTCTTGCCAAGTCCAAGAATGAATCTCGTGGACACAAAAGGGTAAAGTGATAGTTTATTAAGTGAAGGTGAGAACAGAAAGAAAGCTCTCTCGAGTGAGAGGAGTAGCTTCATGGTAGCCACATGATGTAGTGTGTTGGTGAGGTCTAGAGTCGACTGCCAAGAAAGAATTCTTGAGACATCTTCAGTGAAAAAAGGTGCTTTTATGAGAGCTCGAGGATAGGACCTGTAGGCAGAAAGAACTATACTGGGGTCAGGAGGTGGGGCCCATTAAATACTTTCAAGTGGACAGGGGATTAGGGATAGTGTAAGTCTTTAAGAAATTTTGGAAGCAAGATTTGCAGGACCTTGAGGTGCTAGCTATTATTAGGAAAGGGTCATTTGTTACTGTCCAATAAAACCTGAGTCATGAGATCCTTCAGATATATATATCCGTGGACCATAAGATGAAGGGATGATTGCCAACATGTATCTTAGAGGGTAGAGATAAAGGAAGTTTCCCAAGGAATTTTTAAATGTTAAAGTAGACTTACAGGATCCTGAGGTTGGGGTTAAGATTACCTTTCACCCTTAGCAAAGTGTCAGCATCTTGGCAGCTGCGTCGCTAGAGGAATGTCACTCTGCCTGTTTCAAGGACTTGTCAAAGGGCTGTACCTAGTAAGGACATTTAATATTTTTTCCTTCTGCCTTCGATTCCCACATCTACATCCTCTGTAGGTAACCACTATCTGATGCCTAATAGAGGAGTTTTACCTATTTTTGGACTTTATAAAAATAGAACCATACTGTAGACCTCTTGTGTCCAGCTTCTTCTGCTCAATATTATGTTTCTGAAATCCACTCTTTCTCCTTGTGTAGTTGCAGATGGTCTGTTTGCATTGCTTCCAAGGTGAATATACCACAGTTCATTTACTCATTGAGAAGTTGATGGGCATTTGGGTAGTTCCTATTTTGGGACTATTATTAATGATGCTACTATGAACATTCCAGGAGATGTCTTTGGGTAAACACCTGGACATGTCTCTGTTGGGTATATACACAAGAATACAATTCCTGGGTCATAGTTTGCATGTGTTCACCTTGGGAGGTACTACTTGTTTTCCACAGTGGCTTTACCAAGCTGTATACCCTACCAGCAGTGTTAGAATATTCCTTAAGACTGTCTTGAGGGGGCACCTGGTTGGCTCAGTTGTTAAGTGTCTGCCTTTGGCTTGGGTCATGATCCCAGAGTCCCGGGATGGAATCCCGGGATCGAGCCTCACATCGGGCTCCTTGCTCGGTGGGAAGCCTGCTTCTCCCTCTTTCACTCCCCCTGCTTGTGTTCCTTCCTGGCTGTGTTTCTCTCTGACAAATAAATAAAAATCTTAAAAAAAAACTGTCTTGAGGGTTAGAAAATATGATCATGATAAAGAACACAGGACAGGACCTGGGATACAGAAATGACAAAATAAAAATCAGTATTCTCAAGAGAAATTAATCTTGAGTGGGATTTTTCTGTTATACTGGTGAATTCTTTAAGGTACACATGTCCAGCTTACTGATATACCCCTAGTGCCTGGCCCAAATGTATTAAATAGCCCAGGATACACATCAGTGTTGAATGGTCTCCTAATCAAGAACAGCTTCTTTAGACTTGCATTTATTTTTCTTTCCCCTGGCTCCTAAGCCAAGGCACTGAATGAGAAGCTATTGAGGGTGTCCATCCCTTGCTCAGAATTGAAATTAGCATATATGGGCCTCACTGAGAAGTTAGTTTCTTTGAACTGTAAGCCAGGTAGCAAGACTGAAACAAAGCACCATGGAGCTCCTGGATACTGTAGTTATTCTTAGAACAAGGAGCACTCAGGTTGTATCTTCCCAAGACAAGATTTGAAGAAAGGTATTTCAGATGGTGGGATCATCAAACCAGAAGAAAGCCTTTGCTTTAAAACTGCCTAGAGAAAAACTTGGTTCCCTTTTGCAAGGGATCAAGAGAGGGAAACAGACCATTTACCAGAAAGGACATTCTACTCCTCTGTCTTTGGCTGCTGCTGCTGCGGCTGCTGCTTTCTTCTTTCTCCTCCTCCTCCTCCTCCTCCTTCTCCTCTTTCTCCTACTCCTTCTTCCTCTTCTTCCTCCTCTTCCTCTTCCTCCCCTTCCTCTTCTTCCTTCTTCTTCTTTCTTCCTCTTCTTCCTTCTTCTTTTTCTTTCTTTCTTTCCTTTTCTTTTCTCTTTCTTCTTCCTCTTCCTCGTCCCCTTCTTCTGTAAGGGTCGACCGCCCAAGAAGGCAGTCAGCTGGGAGCCTTGGAACGCCGCACCTGTCAAGGAAAACTCTGAGAGACCTGTTCCATGCAAAAGCAAAGGGTTTATTCGAGCATGCTCGGGCTCACAGCCTGACCCCAAACCAGTCTTCCGGGGGTGGCCTTATATAGAACTACATTGTCCGTTACAGCAAAGCCTGCGCATCGACAGCCAATTAGTTTAAAATACCACAGCAAGGTCTGCAGGCAGCCAATCATTTCATAACAAATCACATATTTTCACCAATCGTCTTTACAGGGGGATGTGCGGGTCTTATGGAATGAGGAAGTAACTTTTATAGACACGTTTCTTTTGTTCGTAAGGCCCTAGTGGGGTTGGGTAACTGGGGTTGGGCAACTGCCTGCCGGTTGTTGGGATGTGGGTCTGCTCTGACATCCTGGAGGGCGGGGGCCTTTACAGCAGCCTTTCACTTCCTCTTCCCCCTCTTCTTCTTCTTCCTCCTCTTCCTCCTCTTCTTCCTCCTCTTCTTTTTAAATCCAAGGGCTAAGACACACTCATCAACACTTCCTAATTGTTTGTCATTGTCAATAGGAGTCATGAATCATCAGATTCAGCGGCTTGTGGCAAGGCCTTAGAAAGCCAAAAGAAATCAAAGGGCATAGTAACACAGAGCTTTGCAAACACCTCCTTTCCAAAAATCAAAGCTCTCCCCTAGACCAAAAACTCTTCACAAGTTGGTCTGACTTTAACAGATGGCCATTTAGCCCCTCTAAACTTCCAGTTCCTCATTTGTAAAATAGGGCAAATAAAGGCATCTCTTTTATAGGATAGCAATCATTTCTTGATTTAACAGACATCTAATTTGATATGTGAGGTAATTAATATGTATTTAGTAAAAGCCAATCATGTATTGGCTATTATTTTGACCCACACTTAATCATTTGCATATCAACTATTCACCTCCTGGGAATGTGTCTGAAAACTTCCAAGTTTTAGGCTGGCTTATACCCCCCCACCCCAAACTCACCTATGCACAGTCCTAAACCCGTTGTCTACCACTGTTGTGAATCGGAGGAGGGAGCAGAAGGCTAGCTGAGGACACAAGCACAAGCTGACACCAGCAAACTCCCTCACCCCCCACCCCTGGAAGGACATTTGTGTGACATTTCTCCTGGAAACTCCTAACTATCTTAATGTTAATGCCTTCCTGGAGGGAAAAACCTTAACTTGACAATGGCAAGGACTCCAGTATCTAGTATGTCCTCTTTAGCATATGAAAGTTCTTTTGAAAACCAGAGCCCCTTTTCCTTACCTCCCCCAACTCCTGTGTGTATAATTAGCCACTTCTCACAAGCCCAGGGCAGCAGCTCTTTCAGCCCTCGGTTCCCTGCCCTGTGCTTTTTAATAAAACCACCATTTTGCCCCAGACATTTCAAGAATTCTTTCTTGGCTCCGGACCTCAACCCTGCCAGACTTCACCAACATTCAAAACTATATCATTCTCACTCCTGAGAGCTTTTATTGTATCCTTGCTTAATAAAACTATCGCTTTACTCACTCTCCTTTGTCCGCGAGATTCATTCTCTCACTCCACGAGACAGGAACCTCACTCTCCTGACTCCTCAAGCTTGAATCCTCAATTATTGTGGCTGGGGAATGCAAATTAATTTCATGAGTAGCCTAAGTGCTTCATAATTAAAAAAGCAATATGGCACATTTCAAAGTCACCCAGGAAAAGTTTTGGGGATTAGCCCTCAATTTGATTATCTGCTCCACATTTCCCCTTTCACTATCTGAGAAAATCAGGGGACAGATCGCTAGATGTGTCTGAAAGTGGCCAGATTCATTTTTACAGCAGATCCTTATTCCCTCCTATTCTCCTACACCGTCCCCTCTTCTGTCTCTGCCTCCCTCACCCCCCCCCCAACACACACACACACCACAAGTAGACGAAACTACCAGAGAAATAATGTTTCTAGAACACTGGTTTTTCTTTGATAGAGAAATCTTCAAATTAGCTTTCAGCCTTATTCATATATTAAGGAGAAAAAATTAACATTGTCAGAAGAACAGTAGAAAGTCACAGGAGCAGGAGATTGGCACTGGATAGAATATTCATCTCTGGAGCCAGAGTACTTAGGTTCAAATCCTAACTGCTCCATTTTAGGGTAGTCAGATAAAATACAGGACACCCGGTTAAATTAAAATTTCAGATGCACAGCAAATACACTTTTAGCAAAAAATATGTTCTAAATCTGCATATCAGATATATTTACACTACAAATTATTTGTGGGTCTGAAATTCAAATTTGACTGAGCGCTGTATTTTTTCTTCACTAAACCTGGTAATCCCACTCCATTTACTAGTTTTGTGACTTATGGCAAGTTGTGGAAACTCTGTGCTTCAGTTTTCTCATCCATAAAATAAGAAATTGTAAGCACGTTCTTCAGAGTATAGTTGCAACATTTTAAAAAATATTTATTTATTTACTTTTTTTTTTTTTTAAGATTTTATTTATTTGACAGAGAGAAACACAGCCAGAAAGGGAGCACAGCAGGGGGAGTGAGAGAGGGAGAAGCAGGCTCCCTGAGCAGGGAGCCCGAAGCGGGACTCGATCCCGGGTCGAGGAGATCATGACCTGAGCCGAAGGCAGTGGCTCAACCAACTGAGCCACCCAGGCACCTCATTTATTTACTTTTTAAGGAAGCTCTATGCTCATTATGAGTCTTGAACACACAACCCAGAGATCAAGAATTTCATGCTCTACTGACTGAGCCAGGCAGGCGTCCCACAAAGGTCATTTTTATTGTTCAATAAATAAGTCTGCTTCTCTTTCTTCCAGAAACATGATAGGGTAGCACATCCTTGTCCTCCTTAATTAGATAAAGACTCCCATTGGTTTAGCAAGTGAAAACTGAGCAGAAGGAATGTATCACTTCCAGATAGAAGTCTTTAAGAACTGTATACAAGGGTGCCTGAGTGGCTCAGTGGGTTAAAGCCTCTGCCTTCGGCTCAGGTCATGATCTCAGGGTCCTGGGATCTAGGCCCCTCATTGGGCTCTCTGCTCAGCAGGGAGCCTGCTTTCTCCTCTCTCTCTCTGCCTGCTTCTCTGCCTGCTTGTGAACTCTCTCTGTGTGTCAAATAAATAAACAAAATCTTAAAAAAAAAAAGAAAATAACTGGCATACAATAATAAAATTGAGACAATTGGGGAGATTTTAAAAATTAAAACAGCAACAACAACAAAAATGAATGACTCATGCATGCTCTCTGTTCCCCTGCCTCAGTGGCCACAATTTGCTGGGTGCAGTCAGGATATCCAAGAGTGGACAATAAGGAGCATTGCCCTCCACCTATATATCCACCAACCCAAGGAAGATGCCAGGGTGAGGAAGAAATAAACACCTGTCATTGTAAACGCTGAGAGCTGTTTCTTACTGCAGCATAAGTTAGCTCACCCTGACTGACAGCTGTTAGAAAGTTTCCATGAGTTGATCATTGTTAAGCATCAAGGACATGCCTGGCATATAGTAGGCACTACATCGATGTTTATTAGGTTGAGAAAACGTGTGCAACACTCTTCTAGTATTAAAAAGGGATTGAGATAGACCTCGCTGGCTAGCCAAGTTTGGTAATAAACATTTATTGTCTGGTTTTCTTTCTCTAAGCCTAAGAAATCAAATCAAGCCCTTCTCTACAGTCTTTGGTAATAAACTCTGTAAAGTCAGCAGCATTGAGCTCAGGGAGTTGCTTTAATCATTAGAAAGAATTTTTAAGTCTCAAAGACTCCTGATATGACTCCGCTCAAATTGCCGTGTGGGTTATAACAGAGCAGCGGACTCGATTGCAGATGACCGGGGCTGAGCAATCTACGGGAGCCAGCCATGTGCTCGGTAATTCAGAGAGGGCAGAGAAGCCAGGTCCAGGGGGGGAAATCACCGGCAGTAAATGAGAATCAGATGCAGTGCAATTCAGACTGCAGTGCTCGTCCTGATCTCTGGGCACAGGGAATTACATCCATAAACAGACCAGAGTTGATTTTATGCAGCACTTTCATCCCCCAAAGAATTCCAAAAGTGTTCCAGAAGAATGCTCTTGTTACTGGTAGCTCAGTGATGTGGAAGACAAACAGGGAAAATGTGTGTGCAACCCGGACTCAGTACCGTCATTAGAATCTATGCCATCAAGAAGGGGCTAGCTTGACTGGGATGCTCGGTGACCCTTTCCTGTTATGAAAAATATACTTTCTCCCTTATTTTCACATGTAAACATACTCAAAAGAAATTTAAACATGCAGTAAAGAGGCTTTCAAACTCTGACCAAAAACCATAGTAAAAGTACATAGTTCATGCCTAACTCATTATGTTGGTTTTATGTATATGGGCATATATATTTATTTTTATATACGATGAAATAAAGCCTCACAAAATATTAGTTGCCCTTCTTACACGTGATATATTCTGGTGTTTTTATTCTATTTCACTTATTTTAAAAAGTTGACCTCTACCCAGTAAGTTGATATTACAATCCACTTATGTGCAGCATCTTAAATTTTGAAATTCATTTCTCTAAAAGATAATGAAAAAGAGTAGAAGACTCTGACACCATGGCACATCAACTGTACCACAACATATGGTCTTGGGATGGTCACGTCACCTTTTTAGGTCACAAATGTTGTGGGTTTCCTCCAGTTTTACCTTGCTGAGATTTTCATGTATGACACCTGTGTACAGATAAAGCAATATATGCTAAAAGCATCTTGATGTGTTGAGACGATTTTCAAATTCCTACATTGATTCAGTTGGGTTAAAGGGAGAAAAATTTATTTTCTTCCAGTACAGTTTTGGGTGGCCCCTCAGTCAGTCAAAACAATTTGTTTTGATTGCATGCAATAAAACCCCCCTTCCATCCAAAGACACACAAAAGAAATGAATGGTTCAGGGGCGCCTGGGTGGCTCAGTTGGTTAAGCCTCTGCCTTTCGCTTGGGTCATGATCCCAGGGTCCTGGGATAGAGTCCAGATTCAGGCTCCCTGCTCAGTGAGGAGCCTGCTTCTCCCTCTGACTGCTGCTCCTTCACTTTTGTACACTCTCTCTGCCAAATAAATAAATAAAATCTTATAAAGAAAAAGAAATTAATTGTTCAAATAGTGGACTAGCTGGGGTCTGTAGTTGCTTCATAACTAGCTCTCAGTGGTGGGAATGATGCCATGGTAACTTGTCTTCCTCCATTTCTGGGTTCTCCTTTCTTTTCTAGACTTTACTCTCTCCTGTTATAGATAAGAACCCTCCTTGCAGCCAGAGAAGAGATTCAACAGCAGCTCTTAGACTCAAATTCTCCCAGCCTAACAACCCAAAGAAAAGAGGGCACCTCTTTCCTGACAGTTTCAGCAAAAACTCCAGGCTCCTCATTATCCCTGCTTGGGTCACATGCCCATTCCTCAACCAATCACTGTGACCGGGGATATGCATTGCTCCTTGGCCAAATCTGGGACACGTGCCTACTACCCCTGGGAAAGAGAGGTGGTATCAGATCAACCAAAGCACATGAACCTGAAAATGGCATTGTTTCACAAAGGAAAATCAAGGGGTCATTGCCAAAAGTTAGGAGTAAGAATGTTAGGTAGATGATGGGGAAAATGGCCACTAATGACCTCTGTCCAGAGATACCACCAATCCCTACCTCCTGCTCCATCCTAAAGGACAGAGAGAAAGCTCTTGTCCCATCACTGTACTTGGAGAATAATTTTCATCAAGAGAAATCCTGACATTTTGTCTCTCCAATTGCTTTCAGAAGTCAGAAGCTGTGGCAAGGGATTCTCTTAGCTTTCAAATGGAAAACTTAATGTGCCATGAACTTCTGGTCATAAGCCTAAGAAGTAAAAACTCTCTTTGGGCCTTTTGGAAATCATCTCACCAAATTTATGTCTACAGTTTGTAATGTTGTAATTGCCTCCATGGTTGGACGGCAGCTGCCTTTGCAAACAAAGTTGAAACCAGCAGGTCACCTTGGATTAACCGATGTATCACGCGTTCTTCTGATTGGCTGGGCTGGAGTCATGAATACTTGCTCTGTCTTGCACTGAAAAGCACACAGACAGGGAAAACACACGCTCACTCAAAAAGTTTTGACTAGATCTGATCTGACAAAAAGGAAAAAAGCATATTGGAGAACTATGGCTCGGGGATGATTATTTTCCAGCATTTTGCTGAGCACCATTTGTCTTTTGGGAAGCAGAGCAAACAGAGCTGTGTGACTCTCAGACTCTGCGAATATTATTGCTGTGCATGTGAGAGATTAACTTGCTGCAACAGAAAAAGGCAGAATACAAGGAATGGCAGAGATACCTTCTTATGGCACATGGCCTTCTCACACAAGGTTACCAGAGACAGCGTTTGGCTTTTTGTTTCTTTGCTTACTTTGTTTATTTTTAGTTACAGTGTTTTCCTTGTTTGTTTTTTAGGATGTGTATGTGTGCGTATTGTGTGTAATTTCTTACAGAATAGTTCTATTCAAACTGAGGGTTGGTAGAGCATAGGATTCTTGATCTTGGGGTGTGAGTTCAAGCCCCATGTTGGGGGTAGATTGTAGTTAAAATAAAATTAAAAATATGAGGGTGCCTGGGTGGCTCAGTGGGTTAAACCTCTGCCTTCGGCTCAGGCATGATCTCAGGGTCCTGGGATCGAGGCCCGCATTGAGCTCTCTGCTTGGCGTGGAGCTTGCTTCCTCCTTTCTCTCTGCCTGCCTCTCTGCCTACCTGTGATCTCTCTCTCTCTCTGTCAAATAAATAAATAAAATATTTTTTTAAAAATTAAAAATATGAAAAAAGAAACTGAGAAAAAGCAACTGCTATGATGCAAGGACATTGGTCCATCAGCCTTTAAAACACTGACAGTTTCCTTTCAATAACACTATTTTGCCTTGGGTTTAAGATACAAAGTATAATAATTGTTATTTTGTAGGTATGACATGTGGAACAAAGAAACTGGTGCCTTTCCTACTGCCTAGGACACTGTCCCTTCCTTTTCCTTTGGCTTTCTTTCTTCAGCAGTCTGATCTTGGCTTAAATGTTAGCCTATAGTTTTTCTTTTTTAAAGAAAAAAGATTTTTAATTTATTTATTTGATAGAGAGAGAGACAGCAAGAAAGGGAACACAAGCAGGGGGAGTAGGAGAGGGAGAAGCAGGACACCAGCCAAGCAGGAAGCCGGAGGCGGGCCTCAATCCCACCCAGGACTCTGGGATCATAACCTGAACTGAAGGCAGACACTTAGTGACTGAGCCACCCAGGCACCCCTAGCCCATAGTTTCTTAAAAATTAAACATAGGCAAGCTTAAATAAAGTTACATACAATGGAACAATTACATTTCTGGGCATGTGCCCAAGATAAATGAAAACATATGTCCATAGAAAACCTTGTACATGAATGCTCACAGCAACATTACTTATATGAGCAAAAACCTGGAAAACATCCAAAGATTGATCAACTGGTAAGCAGATAAACAAAATGTAGTACAGTCCTATAGTAGAATATTATTCAGCCATAAAGAGGAAAGGAGTACTGGGAGGTACTACACCATAGATGAAGCTAAAAAACATTATACTAAAAGAAAGCTGGCAGCAAAGATCACCTTTTGTGTGATTCCCCTGGATGAAATTTCCAGAAAAAAATAAATCTACAAAGTCAAGAAGTAGACTAGTGGTTGCCCATGGCTGAGGGTAGAAATAGAAATTAACTGTAAGTGGGAAGGGGAGATCTTATTGGGGTGACGAGAATATTCTAAAACTGCATGTTGGTGATGATTATACAACTTAGTAAATTTAATAAAAATCACTAAATGGTGTAACAGAATTCAAATATTAATAATATTAGGCATTTCTTAGCCTGAGATTAAAGTGTGTTTGCAATATCTTCCCTTGGTATCTACTTTAAAAAGCCTCATCACACTTCAAGTATTTGGATTTAGTCTCAGACACACATGGATTCTAGTCTAAGCTACCATTTATCAGCATGATCTTGGACAAGTCGCTTGCCCTCCCTAAGTTCTTTAGACTTCAGTGAACAAGCACGTTTGTATTGAATTATTTGTCATAGTCTCAAAAGGTCTGTTTATGTCCTTCTACTCAACTAGAGCATGAATTTGGGGCCTATTCTTTCTTCCTTTTAGTGCCTTGATCAGTGGCAGCCCAGATCTTGGGATTAGCGCACCATGGTTCCTAAGCACACTGGAGGCGGAGCCCTCAGGCTTGAATTCAGTCCTTTGCTGTGTGACCCAAGGCAAATTATTTAGCCACACTGTTTCACCATTGGAAAATGAGCTATTAGCTCACAAAGAGGTGCTTGTGAAAATTACATGAGATGATACACACATGGGTTTATATATATACACAGGGCTGGGCCCATAGTAAATGCTGTGTAGATGGCACTATTATCCCCCATATCCAGACAGATACAAATAACATACTCTGCTGGCCTTTTCACTTCCCGGAAGTGCTTGTGTATACTCTAAATCTGCACCACCGCCAACCAGCACTGGTAGCACTCTTCAAGAGCAAGTGATGCTCACCTTGACCTCGGAACAACCTGGTTGTTTGTGCTTCTCCTTTAATCCCTCGCCTCAATTTCTCATGGAAGCAGGTTATCAGGTAATCATGACTCATCAAACTCTGTTTCTTTCTTTCTTTTTTTGAGAGTGTGTGTGCACATGCATGTGAGCGGTGTAGGGGGTGTAGGGGGACTGGGAGAGAGAGAATGCTAAGCAGGCTCCCTGCCCGGTGTGAAAGCAGATGCAGGGCTTGATCTCACAACCCTGAGATCATGACTTGAGCCCAAATCAAGAGCCACATGCTTAACCAACTGAGATGCCCAGGCGCTCCTCAACAAACTCTTTTGTACTAGCATTCATTCCATGATTAATTCACTGCATCATTTATTCAGTATACATTAAGTGTATGTGACTGTGTGACTGTGTGCCAGGAGACAGGGATTAAATGCAGAACAAGATATAGTCTTTGTTCTCATGGAGTTTATGGTCAGAATCAGAGGTTCCTAAACTCACTGGGCATCAGAGTGACCTAGAGAAACTGTAGAGTGATAGGGTGTGGCATAAAGAAGAAAGATTTCAGCATTACTTGCCTATGTTATAAACTCCATCATAAAGCCTCCCACAAAGGCATTCCTAATGTAAAAATAATATTTAAAAAAGATTTAAAAAAAAACAATGTAATACCTGCATAAAAAAATCTTTAGATAATTTTGCTATTTTCATCAATCCGTAGCCTGCAATCAATGGAAAAGCATCACATCTGCTGGGCAAACACATGGTCAAGGAAAGCCCCCAGGGGGCCACTCCCCCAAACTAACTCCTGTGTTTCTCCAGTTTAGAAATGTTGGAGCTATCATCAAAATATGAATCTTTGCTCATCTCCTTATTTAAATCATGTAGTAGTACATTTATAAAATATGCATCCACTTGTTCTGAATCAGAATCACTAGGGGTAATGCCCAGGCATCTGTTCTTTTGTTATTGTTGTTGCTTTTTAAGATTTGTTGATTTATTTGAGAGAAAGAGAGAGAGTGGATGGAGACAGAATCTCAAGCAGACCCCCTGTTGAGAGTAGAGCCCACCACGGGGCTCAATCACAACCTGAGATCATGACCTGAGCTGAAATCAAGAGCCAGATGGCTAACCGACTGAGCCACCCAGGCGCTCCAGGCACCTATATTTTTAATAACCTTCCTGAGGTTCAGTGTACCTGCTTTTGAGAACCAGTGCTCTAAGTCACGGGTAACAGGAAGGAGAGTGGATTATACTAAAGGTGGAGAGGTCAGTTACTAGGTGAGAGATGAGAACAGAGGGAGCCAGGCTAGGAGGGTGTGGCGAACTGAAAGACAGACTCCTTAGATTTCTATGTCCTCATCCCTTGAACCCGTGAGTGTCACCTGACAGTGGGAAGGATGCTGCAGATGTGATTAAGGATCTGGGCAAGGGGAGATGATCCTGGGTAGGCCTTAAACATAATGACACCATCCTTCTAGAGGAGCAAAGGGATATTTAACTGCAGAAGATCCTATGACTATGGACGCAGGGAGAGAAAAGGTGATGTGCTTGGAGGAATCAGCCATAAACCAAGTAATGCCAGTGTCTTCTAGAAAGTAGAAAAGACAAGGGAATGGATTCTGCCCTGGAGTCTCCAGAAGCAAACAGCCCTACTGGCACCTTGATTTTTAAATTTTTTTTTTTAAGATTTTATTTGTAAATCATTTCTACACCCAACATGGGACTCGTACTTACAATCCTGAGATCAAGAGTCACATGCTCTACTGACTGAGCCAGCCAGGAGCCCCTGGCACTTTGATTTTAGATCTAGAAAACTCATTTCAGATTCCTGGTCTCCAGAATTATAAGAGAATACATTTGTGTGGTTTTAAGCCACTACTTTTTTGGATGTGTATGATTTTTGTTACAGTAGCCATACAAAAGTAATACAGAGGATTTAAAAACAAGCAAACAAAAAAACCCCCAAAAAACACCAAAAAAAACCAACTAAGCAGGTGCACCTGACAGGCTCAGTTGGTCTTTGGGTTGCAAGTTTGAGCCTCATGTAGGGTGTAGTGATTACTTAAAAATAAAAATTAAAAAATCTAAAAAAAAATGAATGCAGAAATATGTAGAAGTGAAACCATTAGGATTTGGCAAGTGACAGGATATAGAAGGTAAAATAAAAAGAGAGGGAGAAGGAGGAACAAAGAAAAGTCCAGGGCGCCTGGGTGGCTCAGTGGGTTAAAGCCTCTGCCTTCGGCTCAGGTCATGATCTCAGGGTCCTGGGATGGAGGCCTGCATTGGGCTCTCCACTCAGCAGGGAGCCTGCTTCCCCTTCTTTCTCTGCCTGCCTCTCTGCCTACTTGTAATCTCTCTCTCTGTCAAATAAATAAATAAAATCTTTAAAAAAAGAGTCCAGATTTTTAAAAATTAGTTTATTTATTTTCAGTGTTCCAAGATTCATTGTTTATGCCCCACACCCAGTGCTCCATGCAATATGTGCCCTCAGTACCGACTACCAGGCTCACCTATCCCCCCACCCCACCCCCCAAGACCCTCAGTTTTTTGAGTCCAAAGTCTCTTATGTTTTGTTTCCCTCCCTGATTTACCCTACTTCCATTTCCTATCCTTCTCCTACTGTCCTCTATATTACTCCTTATGCACCACAAGTACGTGAAACCATGTGGTACTTGATTTTCTCTACTTGGTTTATTTCACTCAGCATAATCTCCTCCAATCTGGTCCATGTTGCTACAAAAAGTCCAGATTTCTAATCCTAGTTGGACACCATCGATACCATTTAAAGGGAAGAGGTCAAGAACAGAATGCTTGGGCGGTTGCTTGTGGGATATACGGATAAAGATGGTCAGCAGGCTGCTGGATGTAAACTTTTGGTTCTGTCATTTGCAAGATGGACAGAATAAAATATTCCATACCTAGGAGTTGTAAGGACCAAAGAAGAAGACAGTAAATGCAGAAGCCTGGCATGTGTAGGTAATCCCTAGAGATGAGAAAAAATAGTTTCATTGCTGCTTAGTTCCATGATCTGGGGTTTGGTTCCCAGGCAAGGCATGGTAGGAGACTCTCTCTTTTTCCCACCACACCCTCTATCAGTCAATTTGGCAGAATGTAAAATATTAACTGGAACAGTTGTTAAAAACATCACTAATAGCAACCAGCTAAGGTTTAAGGGCTTTTGGTGTAAAGTGCCTCTATTAATTGCAGAGGAAGACACAGGATGATGCAGTAAGCCCGTCAATATTTCCCAATTGAGTAAAGCATCATTAACTGGGACAGAAGCTCAACGGAAGTTTATATTTTCTCTTTTTAAAGAGAAAGAGTTTGGGAAGCCAATGAAGAGTTTAACAAGATTTCCAGAGGGAATATTTAAACTGCTTAGAAAAACAAACTGCTTTTAATCACCTTCAAACACTTGAGAAGCACTATTTGCAGTCCAACCAATTTTTGAATTACAAACTATTTCTAATTCTTTATTAAACAACTGCTTGGGGGCAGACAAGGAAAAAAATTCCATAGCTTGGTTCTACTTCCTGAAAATAATGAAACTGTTATCTTTAAAATATTATATCATTCTGACCTTCCATTAATTCCTCAAACAAGGAATCAGATGATGAGGGTTTGACAGATCTCCCTCAGAGCTGCTCTGCTACCCCCCTAGTCTTCCCATGTTTTTGGGTTCCTGGACTCGATTCCAATGATGGGTGTGTCTGCAGAGGGAAGGGTCCCCCCCCACACTACCAAGCAATTCTTGGACACCAACTGGGTGCCTTAATATTGGAGTTTCTAATGACACCCTCCAACTCAGGATGCCAACCAAAGTCCAGGTTGTTACCAACTGGTTCTAAATCAGAGGATCCTATGATCCCCTCCTGGGGTTAGATGAATTTGCTAGAGATGGCCACAGAACTCAGAGAAACATTTTACTTACTAGATTGCAGGCCTATTGGAAAAGGATATAAATCAAGAACAGTCTGTATAGGGCAGGAAAGATGCACAGGGCAAGGCATGGAGAAAGCATGGGAGCTTCCATGCCCTTCCAGGTCAGCCAGTCTCTTAACACCTCCACGTGTTCCTTAATCCAGAAGTTTTCTGAACCCCATGCTTTTGGGCTTTCGTGGTTGCTCAATTACATAGACATGAGTAACGTTATCATTGGCCATTGGTGACTGATTCAACCTCTTCCCTCCCTAAAGGTGAGGGAAATAAGACTGAAAGTTTCAGCCCTCTAATCACATGGTTGGCTCCCCTGGTAACCAGTCCTCATGCTATGGGTCCCAAATCATCACTTTAATATAACAAACGACACCTTTGTTCGCTCTCATCACTTGAAAATTCCAAAGGTTTTGGAAGCTCTGTGCAAGAAACAGGGACAAAGACCAAATTATATTTCACAGCATGCCAGGAAAAATTTCAGGGTTTATCTTCAATACTACCCTTTCCTGCATGTACCTATCAAATCCATCAGTAAGACCTAACCATCTCCATTCACGTTCCTCTATTTTCACCCTCTAAATTCTAGTCCCCAACATCCATTTGTGTAAAAACTTTCAACAGACTGCATATAGAGGGAACGTACTTTAACATAATAAAGGTCATATATGAGGAGCCTATAGCTAATACCAAACCCAAAGGTGAAAAGCT
The DNA here is from genome assembly GCA_004023965.1 of Spilogale gracilis. Taxonomy (NCBI): domain Eukaryota; kingdom Metazoa; phylum Chordata; class Mammalia; order Carnivora; family Mephitidae; genus Spilogale; species Spilogale gracilis. Next base: position 77,135 of record PITA01005431.1, read on the forward strand.
GAAAGCTTTTCTTCTAAGATCAGGAACAAGACAAGGGTGCTTACTCTCATCACTTTTATTCAACATGATTTGGGACTCCTAGCCACAGCAATTAGTCAAGAAAAGAAATAAAAAGCATTTAGTTGGAAAGAAAGAAGTAAAACTCACTATTTTCTGATGACATGACATAATGCACAGAAAACCCTAAAGACTCCATCAAAAAACTGTGAGAACCAATAAATGAATTCAGTAAAGTTGCAGAATACAAAACCAATACACAAAATCAGTTGCATTTCTATACTCCAATAATGAAAGAGAAATTAAAAAACAATCCCATTCAGGGACACCTGGGTGGCTCAGTCAGTTAAGTTGCTGCCTTTGGCTCAGGTCATGATCCCAGTGTTTTGGGATCGAGTCCTACATCGGGCTTCTTGTTCAGCAGGGAGACTGCTTTTCCCTCTGCCTGCTCTACCTGCTGCTCCCCCTGCATGTGTTTTCTCTCTAACAAATAAATAAATAAAATCTTAAAAAAAAACAAAAACATTTAAAACTGCATCAAATGACACCTTGGTGGTTCAGTTGCTGGGTGTCTAACTGGGTGTCATGATCTCAGGGTCCTGGGATCAAGCCCCACATTGGGCTCCCTGCTCAGTGGAGAGTCTTTCTCTCCCTCTCCTTCTGCTCCTACCCTGCTCAAGCATGCGGTCTCTCTCTCTCAAGTAGACAGAGAATATCTTTAAAAATACATACATACATACATACATACATAAGTACATCAATAAATAAAATAGCATCAAAAATAGGAATAGGAATAAATTTAACCAATGAGGTGAAAGACTTACATATTAAAAAATATAAGACATTCATGAAGGAAATTGAAGACACAATTTTTTATAAAAGATTTTATTTATTTATTTATTTGACACAGAGAGAGAGAGAGAGAGAGAGATCACAAATAGGCAGAGAGGCAGGCAGAGAAGGAGGGGGAAGCAGGCTCCCCACTGACCAGAGAGCCTGATGTGGGCCTTGATCCCAGGACCCTGAGATCATGACCTGAGCTGAAGGCAGAGGCTCAACCCTCTGAGCCACCCAGGTGCCCTGAAGAAGACACAAATTAATGGAAATATATTCTGTGTTCATGGATTGAAAGAATGTTGTTAAAATCTCCGTACTACCCAAAGCAATCTATTGATACAATGCAATCCCTATCAAAATTCCAATAACATTTGTCAAAGAAATAGAATAAATAATCCTAAAATTTCTAGGGAACCACGAAAAACCCCAAAGAGCCAAAGGAATTTTGAGAAAGAAGAACAACCCTGAAAGCATTGTTCTTCTTGATTTCAAACTATACTATAAAGCTACAGTAATTAAAAGAGTATTTTATTGGCATAAAAATAGACACATAGATCAATGGACACAATAGAGAAATAAACCTATGCATATATGGTCAATTAATTTATAATGGATCAAAAAGTATGCATGGGGAAAGGACAATCTTTTCAATGAATGGTGTTGGATGGGGTGCCTGGGTGGCTCAGTCATTAGGAGCCTGCCTCCAGCTTAAGTCATGATCCTGGAGTCCTGGGACAAGCCCAGCATCGGGTTCCCTGCCAGCAGAAGACTGTTTCTCCCACTCTCACTCCTCCTGCTTGTGCTCCCTCTCTAGCTGTGTTTCCCTCTGTCAGGTACATAAATAAAATCTTAAAAACAAAAAAAGAATGGTGTTGAGAAACCTAGGTAGCCTTTGCAAAAGAATGAAACTGGACCCCTATATTATACCATACACAAAAATTAACTCAAAATGGATTAAAGACTTGAATGTAAGACCTGAGACCATAAAACTCCTAAAAGAAAATATAGTCAGTACACTCCTTGACATAGGCTTTGGCAATGAATTTTTTTGATGTGACACCAAAGGCAAGAGCAACAAAAGCAAAAATAATTACGCGTACTGCATCATACACAAAAACTTCTGCTCAACAAAGGAGACCATCAACAGGGGCGCCTGGTTGGCTCAGTTGGTAGAGCATGTGACTCTTGATCTCAGGGTCATAAGTTTAAGCACAACATTGGGCAAAGGGCTTTTTTTTTTTTTTAAGATTTTATTTATTTATTTGACAGAGAAAAATGATGTGGGACTCTATCCCAGGTCTCCGGGATCATGACCTGAGCCGAAGGCAGTCGCTTAACCAACTGAGCCACCCGGGCACCCTGGCAAAGGACTTTCTTAAAAAAATAAATATATTTTTAAAAAATTGATCATAATGGTCACTGCCTCTGAGGTCTCAGTGAATTGCTTCCATTTGTGCCTGCAAATTGCAATTATTAGGAGTACTTATATTGCCATTTGGCCTGTCCACCAGCCCCCAGTGAGGACAATCTCATGCCAGTTATTGTAAACACACACGTTTATTATACTGCACTCATTCATCTGTTCAATATTTTAAAAATATTTTATTTATTTATTTGAGAGAGAGTGAGTGAGAGAGAGAGAGCAGAAGTCAGAGGAGAAGCAGACTCCCCATGGAGCTGGGAGCCTGATGAGGGACTTGATCCCAGGACTCCAGGATCATGACCTGAGCCTAAGGCAGTGGCTTAACCCACTGAGCCACCCAGGAGCCCTCATCTGTTCAAATAAAGTGCAAAAGGAGGTTTAAGTCTTCTTTTCTTTCCTGCAATTTTTGAGACCAGGACAATTAGAAGAAAATACATATAACTTAAATTAGACCAATCATAATACTTATTTACACTTAAATCACACATATCAAAGGAATGTTTAAGGGTCACCTGGGTGGCTCAGTCAGTTAAGTGTCTGTCTGGCTCAGGTCATGATCTCAGGGTCCTGGGATCAAGCCCTGCATCAGGCTCCCTGCTCAGCAGGTAGTCTGCTTATCCCTCTCCTTCTCCCTTTGCCCCTCCTTCTCTGCTTCCCCCTGCTCATGTGCATGCATGCACACACAGTATCTCTCAAATAAATAAATAAATAAAATCTTTTTTTTTTTTTTTTAAAGGAATTTTTAAAACACGAGTACCTGGACTGTTTCATGATCCTTCCTTTAAACAAGTTAATGCAATTCCTCTCATATGCTTAATAGACCCTTCCCAAAACTTATACTCTATGGTTCTCAGTAAAAAACAAACAAAAATGTTTAAAGAAATAAAAATCAGGGGCTCGGGTGCCTGGGTGGCTCAGTGGGTTAAAGCCTCTGCCTTCAGCTCAGGTCATGATCTCAGAGTCCTGAAATCAAGGCCCGCATCAGGCTCTCTGCTCAGTGGGGAGCCTGCTTCTCTGCCTAGTTGTGATTGTGATCTCTCTGTCAAATAAATAAATAAAATATTAAATAAAAAATCAGGGGCTCAGTGGGTTAAGAATCAGTCTTCTGCTCAGGTCACGATCTCAGGGTCCTGGGATTGACCCTGGAGTCCAGCTCCCGGCTCAGCAGGAAGCCTGCTTCTCCCTTTGCCTCTGCCTGCCACCCTGCCTACTTGTGCTCTCTATCTCACTGTCAAATAAATAAATAAAATTTAAATTAAAAATAAAAATAAAAAACAACTATAAGTAGAGTGAGCTATTCATTGTTCAAGTGGGCGCTTTATCTGAGTATGAAAAAAAAATTTAATCCTTAGCTGACCAAAGAAAAACAATGACAAATCAGAAAGGGATGTTATCCTGCAATCTCCACTGTAACTTTCCTTTAACAGAAATGTGTATGTTTTTTATCAGACAATTCCTTTTATCTCTGGAGCTGCTCTAATCGTTCACTATGTGCTCTGACTCAGGTAATTCTAAAACAAAGTCTCTCCCAACTCTATTTTGTGGGAAAAGTTCATTAACTCAGTGTGAGGGAAGCTTTCTCTAAAATAATAAAAATAATATTTTTAAGTAGAATGATGTGTTCTTACTTTTAAAGGACACAGGGCTGGACTTAGAACTTTAAGAGGCTCTGAGGATTGGAAAGATTATGATGGCCACTTCCCTCACCCACCTAGTATTTCAAAATAAAAAGAACTTTAAGATGAGTGAAAAGAAGATCGAAGCTCTAGTTTTCCCACTAATACTCTACTGTTGATTTCTTTGAAATAGCATTTTTTAATTCTTTTTTTTAAAAAGATTTTATTTATTTAACAGAGGGAGAGATCACAAGTAGGCAGAGAAAGTGGAGGAAACAGGCTCCCTGCTGAGCAGAGAGCCTGATCCCAGGACCCTGAGATCATGACCTGAGCTGAAGGCAGAGGCTTTAACCCACTGAGCCACCAGGCACCTGTATTTTTTAATTCTTAAAAAAAATTTTTTTCGTGACATTGCTGTGCTTGTGTCTGAGCACATTTAATTTGCCTACCAGAAATCCAGCGCTGGAAGGACTCATACCACGCAAACCAGTCCAGCACATAGTAGCTGAGCCAAAGTGGAACTTAGCCACAGGTGCATATCCCTGCTGGGTAACTTACTAGCTGTGTGACTGTGGGCTAATTCCTTCTCTATCAGCATCAATCATCTTGTCTGTGGTTGAAACATGGTTGTGTGGGGACAGCAACCAGTAAACAGAAACACAGTCCCCTACATTTAACCCCTAAATTTGGTAACTCAATAAATGTAGCGCTACTTGCAATGAACGAATCATCCCTTGTTTGGAAAGAGTGCCTAAGCAAGATAGGACTGATTTCCTTAAGTAAGCTAAATGGGCACTCTTTTTTTTTTTTTTTTAAGATTTTATTTATTTCTTTATTTATTTGACAGAGAGAAACACAGCGAGAGAGGGAAACACAAGCAGAGAGACTGAGAGAGGGAGAAGCAGGCTTCCCACTGAGCAGAAAGCCCGATGTGGGGCTCAATCCCGGGTCTCCGGGATCATGACCTGAGCCGAAGGCAGTTGCTGAACCAACTGAGCCACCCAGGCGCCCCTAAATGGGCACTCTTAAGACAGCTTAGCTTTTAAAAATTTGCTTCAGCTGACAGAGACTATTTCAAAAAACTTCACAAATTTCAACTTAGCAGAATTTAAGTTAATGAGTTTTTGGTATTCTAACACGGGAAGAATGAACAAAGAAGATAGCAACAAGAAACACTAAAGCTATATTTCTCAAAAAATTTTTTTTCTATGCAATGTATTTTAAAAATGGACTTGTGGGGGCACCTGAGTGGCTCAGTGGGTTGAAGCCTCTGCCTTCAGCTCAGGTCATGATCTCAGGGTCCTGGGATTGAGGCCCGCATAAGGCTCTCTGCTTGAATGGGAGCCTGCTTCCTCCTCTCTCTCTGCCTGCTTCTCTGCCTACTTGTGATCTGTGTCAAATAAATAAATAAAATCTTTCAAAAAATAAAAAATAAATAAAATAAATAAAAATGGACTTGTGTTCTTAAAAAATGTCATTGTCATAAAGGATAAGAAAGCTGAATATAGGGGGCACCTGGGCAGCTCAGTCATTAAGCATCTGAGTTTGGCTCAGGTCATGATCCCGGAGTCCTGGAATTGAGCCCCACATCAAAACCACCCCCTGCTTTTTGCAGAGCCTGCTTCTCCCTCTTCCTCTGCTCCTCTGTGTTCCCTCTCGCACTGTATCTCTCTCTCTCTCTGTCAGATAAATATATAAAATCTTAAAAAAAAAAAACAAAAAACAAGTAAGTGGGCAAAACGTTACCAACTGGTGAATCTAGGTAGGGGATATATGGAGTATTTTGTATATCCTTAGGACTTCTTCTTGATACTTGTAATTCTTTGTAAATAAAGTTTAAAATTTTTGTAAATCTAAATGTGGAATCTGTCACAGCCCAAAGGTAAGGATGAAAATTCCAAGCACATAGTCTCTGCAGCTGGGTATCATTAAGAATGATGTCCTGTTGTGACCAGATATTAAAAGTTTGATCCGCCATGGTGAATTTCTATGGATTTGGGCAATAAAATGGAACATTCTCCCAGTCTAGGATTTTATTATCATTCCTTCGAGAACGTATACTTGGTCAGATATTCTTTATTTTGGCTCCAGTTCACCTACAATTTCAGAATGTGTTCTGAAGTCAATTTATCTCTTAGGCCATCCAAATATTGAAAATGTCATTAAAATATGATGTAGAACTGAAATGACTTTTGTCTTGTAATTCTGCCAGTCCATTCCCATTTCCACTCATCACTGGGGAATTTTTACATGAAATCTAAATTCCCTAATGAGCTTAGTCTCTTGACAGCTCAAGCATCAACTTTGCCCTGATTTAAAGTTTTCTTTAACAATGTGATTTATGTGCTAACTTACACATGTCTCAGGAGGTTAAGGATTCAAAGAGCCATCATAACTTGGGACTGTGGGAGAAATAATTTTATGTAGGCTCAGTTATAAATGGGAAAAATAATTCTTACCTCAGAGGGGATGATGTAAGAGGTAATTATCATTTGCAAAATGCCTCAAGGTCTTGAGATGAAAGGAACCGTTGTGGTGTATCAGACTGTCATTTTTATCACGGGCCCCTTACATTTCTTTTAGAGTATGTAGAACACAATCATTTTAAATGAATTGTTTCTTGAGAAGTCTGTGGCAGTGGCGGACTTACTTCACTGATGAGACAAACCAAATGATTCGCCCTTGGCCGCAGGTAGTACTCTTATCAGCAAAATGAGTAAAGAAATTCCTAGCCATGTTGCTTCTCCTTCCTTTCCACTGGATTACTAAATGAGCTTTTGTAGCTTCAATTTATTATCCTACTTTATTATGCTTGTGGTTTTATTTTAGTTTAATTTTATTATATAAACTACTCTTGCCTTCGTACATTCTAATAATAGATACATGGCTTGACAAATTCAATTCCAGTCTTAGTCTTGCTTGGGCTACTGAAACAACATACCATAAATTGGGTGGTTTATAAATAACTGAAATTTATTTCTCCCAATCTTGGAAGCTGGGTGTCCACGACCAGGGTGCCAGCATAGTCAGGTTCTGAAGAGCGCCCCCTTCTAGGCTGTGAACTCCTGTCTCCCCATTGTATCCTTACATGGCAGAAAGTGAATAAAGGAGCAACCTGGCCTCTTCATATACAGGCACTGAGTCGATTTATGGGGACTCTGCCCCATGGCCTACTTCCTTCGCAAAGTTTCCACCTCTGAATTCCAATTTTAAGAGATCTGGTTCCAATTTTAAGAGAACACAAACACTGAGTCCATAACATCTGCCAATATTTACTGCACACCTGTCATTTGTTTCAGGCACCAAGAAAAAACTGATGGACAAATGGACCCACTTGCTGATCTCATGAAGCTCAGAGTCCAGGGGAGGACAAACTCAATAGCTAATTACAAAGTAAATATTCCCTTTTAAAGATGACAAACAACATAAACGGAAAGTGAAGAATGAGACCTGAGATTATAAGGATGAAGCCTGATATAAACTAACTCCTAAGAGATTTTTCTACTTCTGTTTGTAGTAAATGTGATCTCAGATTTCCTCCTAGGTAAGACGTTTTAGTAACATACTAATTGGTCAGAAATTGTGTATCTAGGTCACAGGAAGAATTCAGTCTCATTTTGTTAGAAATGCTTCTTATTTTCTCAGAGTTTTAGTATTTTTGAGGATATGATGGAACAAAACATTGTACCTGGAGAGAAAATCACAAATGCTGAGACAAAATTGGTTCTTATATACTTGATAGTAAGAATCAAGAGGGAATTAAACATTTTTTAAAAGAAAAATACAAAATAAATAATACTGCAGTAACAAATCTAGGGATAAAATATTTATAAGACCCACTGCAATTCCTGAGAGAAGATCTAGTTATCATTTATTGAATGATTTCTACCTGTACAGAGAAAGGGCTCAATAAATGAGAACTGTGACTATATTCTAGTTGTTAGGCTAATATTATAGTAAGGATTCACTCACATTAGCTCAAATAATGAGGAGATGTTATAAGGACCTGCAGAAAAATAAGGCAATCAGGAATATCAGCTTTGCAGTACTTTGCTATCACAGGGATCCAGAAAATGGAATGTTCTGGCTTAACGGTAAGAACAGAACCCTTATACTTCACAGAGACTTGAATAGATAGGAGAGTTCTCTAGAGCAGAAATTCTCAAAGCATGGTCCTCGGATCACCAGCATCAGCACCAACTAGCAATTTGTCCGAAATGTAAACTCTTGGTACCAACCTCTGGATCCACCAAATGAGAGATTCTGTGTTTTAACAGGCCCGCCAGGGGAGGACAGAAAGCTGTTTCTGAATTTCCATCAACCTTACTACATAGGATGATATGGCCACCAATAACAGAAGTTTCAATTAAAGCAACGAACAGAACATAAGGGCTTACTTAATGGAAGAGTCCAGAAGCACAGACTGCCTGCATAAGTTGGAGAACTCTTGCCCTAGAATTAAGGTAGATACTTGACTTGGTTAGCTCAGAGTTTGAAAACCTTGAGTATAGGACCCCATAGTTACATGACTCAGCCTCTAGTGTCTTTTAGGTTTTGCTTTCATAGCTAAACATTTATTCTGTTTTCTCTGTAGCTCAACTCAAAGAGAGAATCTGATTGGTGCAATGTTGGTACCATCATTCCTATTGGACAAAGCTCTAGAGCCAGGCCAGCTCATAGGCCACCAGCCAACTGCTTTTAAGTACTATCCCTTCTCCTGATCCAATCAGCCTTGGTGGGAAAGTTAGGGCTGCAGGGAAGCTGAAAGGTCATTCATACTGAATGAATGGCCAGGGACTGTTTCTGGCAGTTAAGGGATCATGTGGAAGGCTCTCTTCAGAAAAGCACCAGAGAAGGAGAAAAACCATAGGAACCTCTTAATCATAGGAAACAAATTTAAGGTGGCTGGGGTAGGGGTGGGAGGATGGAATAACTGGGTGATGGACACTGGGGAGGGTAGGTATTGTAATGAGCACTGGGTGTTAAATAAGACTGATGAATTACAGACCTGTACCCCTGAAGCAAATAATACTTTATATGTTAATTAACTGAATTTATATTATAAAAAAAGAAAGTAAAAAAAAAAGGTGCTGTTGGTTTCATGCTTTTTTCACTTAGAAATAATGAATTATGTAGCACAGAAATGACCCCTTCTGGTACAGGTCCAAGACTGAGCTGGTTTGTACTGAATTAAGTGTGAAGCTGTTACAACCAAAATCCCTTAGATATTATTATGCCCGAATAACCACAGAGGACTGTAGGTTCATTGGATGTTCCACCTTCTTCTCAAATGAACATATCACCTTAGTTGTTAGGTCTTTGAGGTAAGAACCTAAAACATTTTCTGGCAAATAGTGAGTACATAATAAATACTGGTTGAACAAATGAATGGGTGGGCCAACAAATGAGAAAAAGAAGTCTATTTGTACGGAACAAAAGGGGTTAAATGTTTTTTTAAAAAGCCAACAAAAAACAGATTTTGAATTCTTTTGCTCACAGTCCCAAATTTAAAACTTTTGGTTCAACAGCCTGTGTTTATATAGATTGTTGTTTAGGACATTTTATACAGCTTTCAAACAAAGTAACATACATAACATTTGTTGCCGTTTTGTGTAAGATAGCTAAATGTTACAACCTCAATAACTCTCTCTAGGAGCTTAGTTTAGGGCGCCTGGCAGGCTCAGTTGGTTGAGTATCGGCTTTAGGCTCAGGTCATGATCCTGGGGTCCTGGGATGGAGCCTCCATTTAAGCAACCTGCTCAGCGGGGAGTCTGCTTCTCCCTCTGCTATTTCCTCTGCTCCTGCTCCCTCTCTCTCTAAAATAAATAAAATCTTCAAAAAAAAAAGAGAAAAGGATCTTGCTTTAATAAATTACAAAACCAGAAAAAATGGGATAGTTTGGAGCTATTCAGTAATTTTAAATGAATTTCCTCAAAAGTCTGTGAAGGTGTTTGTTATTGTTGCTTCACTCCACTGATTAAACAAGCTTCGTTAGCCCCCTGCTTGCAGGTAACAACGAAATAAAGAACAAAACATTCTTTGCCATGTTGCCATACTTAAGCAGCTGAAATATATTCTGATATGCAATAAACCCTGAGATATATTTGTAAGCAGGAGGCCAACAGCATATAACACCATTCTGTAAACAAAAAGGGAGCTAGATGTACAGAATCTCTTAGGAAGTATACACAGTAAATTGAAATGTGTAGTTAAAATGTTACCTTTGAGGAGGGAGCTGAGAAGAAGGGCTAGAGACTCTCCTTTCACTGTATACCCTTCATACTATTGGCATTTTTGAAAAAAGATTTTATTTATCTCTTTGAGGGAAAGAGAAAGAGAGAGCTTGGGGACTTGGGGGGGTTGGGAGTGGGAGGGAGTTGAGGGAGAGGGAGAAGCAGACACTCCCCACTCAGCTGGAAGCCCGATGCAGGGCTCAATCCCAGGACCCCCTAGATCATGACCTGAGCCAAAAGCAGATGTTTAGTGACTAAACCACCAGGGCAGCTTACTGTTGGCATTTTTTTCTTAAAGAAAACATGCATTTTGACTTATTCAAAATTTCATAAACATATTTAAGGCATTAATTCTTGGAAGATTTCACTTAAAAAAATTCAGAGACGATGGAGCTTGTAGAAGTGCCGCCATATTCTGATTTCCTACATGCAGCTATATTTTTAGAGGACAGAACATTGTTTCTGGATTTTCATCACCCTTATTATCTACGACGATGTGGCTACCAATTACCGAAAGTCTCCGTTTAAACAATAAACAGAACGTATGGACTAACTTACTGGAAGAGTCCAAAACGAGGGCAGAATTCAGATACGATCTGATTGTGAGGTCCACAGTGTTTGGGGGCTCTTTCCTGTCAATTCTTTCAACTCCGGCCTCCTCTGAATTAGCACTGGCCCCGGAGGAGGGGAGGCACAGGTGGGTGGTAAAAATGGTCACTGAGGTTCCAGGCCCCGTATATGCAACGCTACCACACAGCCCAGGACGCAGGGAGTGTCTGTCCCAGCATTCCACGGGCACGGCCTGGGGTCACGTGGGCAGTCCTGCGCCTGTGACTGGGCCAGGTGAACTGAGTGGGCCTTTTGGCTACACCTGGCGTTGTCCGTGCCTGCCATGGGAGGATAGCACTCACTGCCGCAGAAGCATAGCTCCCTTCCAGTGGAGGTTGAGGGCTGCTGGGAAGGAGGAGGGAGGAAGTGGAGGCTGAAGACAAGTCTGAGGAATGCTCTCCAAAAGGTGAATCTTCAGGCCTACACAATGAGGACTGGTGAGCTCTCTGCACTTTGTCCCGGGGTGGTTACACTTTTTATTCCCTCGCAGTGAAGATGTCTTGGCCATCAGTCCCCTGGGGAGCTTCAGGTATCTTAAATAATAAATACCACGTGTGTCCTTGAAATAAAAGAACAAGATTGTTTTCACATCTGATAGTTGTACTCTTTAATAGTGTGCACGGGAGTACCCATCCCAGAAGAGCATGTTGGCCAGGTCAAGATGAGAACCCGCCCCATCTCAGCGTGGCTAAGGCAGAGAAGTGCCATTTGGATTCTGCTTCTCAGTGGGAGGAGCTGTGCAATGTCACGGTCAGCTTCTGTCTAAGATTTTGAAATAGAAATCACAGTTCTGAATACTGCCGAGACTGCTTGACCTTTTCTTTTTTCTTTTTTTAAAGATTTATTTATTTATTTATTCATTTGACAGAGTGAAACACAGCGAGAGAGGGAACACAAGCAAGGGGAGTGAGAGAGGGAGAAGCAGGCTTCCTGCCGAGCAGGCAGCCGGATGTGGGACTCGATCCTGGGTCTCCAGGATCATGACCTGAGCCGAAGGCAGTCGCTTAACCAACTGAGCCACCCAGGCACCCCAATGCTTGACCTTTTCTAAACCCAAATCTGGCAGATCCAGCATGTGCACGAAATGTGGGTTGCAGTTTTAGTCTTGAGGCTGGTTTGTATTTAGATGGCCGGAGAGGTCAGCAAGCCAGCCAGCCCATCAGTAAAGAGAAATCGCATGCTTGTCATGGGCTGCATCTTGGGCCTGAGCTGGGGACCCAGAAGTGAACAACACAGGGTCCCAGCCCCCTGGAACCTGCCCCAGAAGGGAAGGCAGACAGGAAGTGTAGTTACTTCAACAGTTAAGTAATTACAAACTGTAGAGACCCTGGCTGCCTTGTCCCTTGCTTGTATTTTCCAGCTTATCGAGGATGCTTTCCTCTTCATTCTCTGCAAGGCAGATGCCTGGATCTTAGATTTCACTGAACTAGCCCCGCCCCCTTCCACCTCTTTGAACACTCCACCAAGTTAATGTCTCCTTCTTTGGATTTCAGTTTAACTCACATTCTCTGAAGGAATCCTTCCCTCAGATTTATCTTTATAGGATCTTCCAGCCACATCTGTGTGTCCTTCTTGGCACGCAGGTCCCGTCGGATTTAGACCTCTATCTGGGAGACCCTTGATTCCTACCTGTCTCCACAACCGTGGAGCTCTACACTCCGTGAAGGTAAAAGCACCGCCTGTTGTTTTCACCTCTGTATTTCCCTGCCAACCCAAACACACGCCCTCCCGGGGCTTTGCCCCTGCTGGTCCCTGTGCCTGGAACACTGTATCTGGGACGTCCTTTCAGTCCACTCTCTCACTTCCATTGGGTTTCTGATCAAATATGAACTTAGCCAAGTGGCCTCTTCGATCCCCTTATGTATAGCAGCCCAATGTTGGCCTCACAATTGCCTCTTTCCCCTATTGCATAGCACCTATACTCTTCAGAGACTACATTCCCATTTTTAAAAAAAGATTTTATTTATTTGACAGAGAGAAGCACAGCCAGAGAAGGAACACAAGCAGGGGGAGTGAGAGAGGGAGAAGCAGGCTTCCCACCCAGCAGGAAGCCTGATGTGGGACTCGATCCCGGGTCTCCAGGATCATGACCTGAGCCGAAGGCAGTCGCTTAACCAACTGAGCCACCCAGGCGCCCTACATTCTCATTTTTTGTATTGTTCCAATAAAATGTTAGCTCCATGAGAATGTGGAGCCTTTGTTCATTTACTTGTCTACTTTTCCTTTAGTAGCTCAGATGCCTGACATATATTAGGTGCTCAATCAATATTTCTTGAATGAAAGGCTGAATCAGTTCCCAGCACTTAGCAAATTGTTGGTACACAGTAGGTGCTCAATCAATAGTTGGGAAGGAAAGAATGCTGAAATAAAGAATTATAGATGCCAATAAAACAAATACAGGACATTTCACCTAGCTGGAGGAGTCAAAAAAAGGAACACAGACTCAGGAAGAGGGTTTCCACTATGTTGATGGCTTCAATCCAATAGGACAATCACTCAAACTTCATTGCAGTTGTCAATAAGGCCAGAATGTATGAGCAGGGATGGGAACCCTGTTCATTCCTTCCCTTCTCAGATATCCATGTGACTCCCCACCCCAACCCTGGATGAATATTCCCTCAGCTGGCAGCTTCTGTCATGCTGTACTTCCATGCCAAGAATGGAGATTGAAAATGTCCCATAGAGAAATCGGCGTCGGGTTGACCAACTGAAAGCCAAACCCTGCGGCTCTTTCCAGCATTCCTCAACTCCCCGGAGAGCAGAAGAGGAAAAACGAGCAGAGGCTAGAGGGCAGCTTTCTAGAAGAGTCCTTGCCTTCCTTAAAAGGCTGAGTTGTGTGGGTGGAAGAATGATGTATGGTGGAGGGCAGAGAATCTTGTGTTGGAACATTCTGGGAGATGAATTCCCTCTGCCCCTTTAAATGTTTTGGCTTTTCTGTTAGTGAAGACACTAAGGAGCTATAGGGCTTTCTTCAGGAGCTGCGTCAGGATTTGCTCCATAAATTACCTGGGAGGATGCCATATGCAAATAGAAGAAGAAATAGCAGTCTTGATATTCACAGTGACAGCTTAGATATCCTCAAGGGGACGGGAAGGAGAAGTACATCTCTTTTTTCTTAATAAACTGTTCTATCAACTCTGGGATTACATGATTATTCTTGCTTAAAAACAGCTTGGGACCATCCTAGAAATTTTAGTAACAGCAATTTAACCTAAATTTCAACAGAACCCTACATAATAGTTACAGTGGATTGCTATTCTCCTTTGGAAACTACTTTAAAGACCTGTCCACAAGATACTTAGCCTAGGATGTAGAAAGCCACATATGGATATAAAAATGTGATTGTTATCTCCCCCACACCAGATCATTTTGCTTTTCATGTAATGATCCCTGGGTAGGTCAGCGACACTCTGTAGAGATTCGAAGGAAAACGAGAAAGAAGTATATATTCAGCAGCATCATCATTTGTAGGCTCAGTGACAACTTACCGAAGAAGCATTTCACCATAACTAACAGCAATCGTTCACAGGTTATGAATGAGGACAGTGAACCTCAGATAGGGTATAAAACTTGCCTAAGCCTACGTCATCATTCGCGACAGCACAAGGCTTTGGATCTAGTGCTGTCATTATGAAAGTTCATGTTCTGCAGCAAAGTGAGTACTGAACACTGGTTTTCACGAAATAATTAAATTTATTGCTCTGCATGTTATATTGTATACTCCAGCACATTTTATATAACTTCAGTACTGTCAGAGTATTTTTTTTAATTTAGGTAAAATTCACATAACATAAAATTCACCCTTCTAATGCTTGTAATTCAGTGACATTTCATACATTCACAGTGTTGTGTAACCATCAGCACTATTTAGGTCTGGAACATTTTTATTGCCCCAAAAGGATATCCCATAACCATTCACAGCACTTCTCTTCCTGCTCCCCTCAACTCCTTGCCTCCTGATAACCACAAATTCACTTCCGCTTTCTATGGATTTGCCTATTCCGGACATTTCCTATAAATGGAATCATAGAATATGTGGTCTTCTGGATTCAGCTTCCCTCACTTGACGTCATGTTTTCTAGGTTCTTCTCTGTATGTATCAGTACTTTGTTTCTTTTTACAGCTGAATAATATTCCATGGTATAGATAACCACATTATGTTTACCCATTCAGCTGTTGATGCACATTTTGGTGATTTCTACCTTTGGCAATTGTGAATGTTGCTACGAGCATTCATGTACAAGTTTTTGTTTGTACACTTATTTTCAATTCTTTTGGGTCATAGATACTGAGGAGTGGAATTGTTGGGTTATATGGTAACTCTGTGTTTAACTGATTGGGGGACCATTATGCTGTTCCGCACAGTGTCTACATCATTTATAGTCCCACCAGCAATGTATAGATGTTCCAATTTCTACACATCTTCATTTGTTATTTTCTGTTAAAAAAAAATTCTACCCATCCTGGTGGGTGTGTGGTAGTATCTCATTGTGGCTTTCGTTTACATTTCCCTAATGACAAATTAAACATTTTTCAGGTGCTTCAGTGTTTTATAAATAAACTGTTAATTTTATTTATCTATTTTTAAAAAGATTTCATTTATTTATTTGACAGAGACAGAGATCACAAATAGGCAGAGAGGCAGGCAGAGAAAGAGGTTGGAAGCAGGCACCCTTCTGCCTTACTGGGCAAGGGTAACATATTTTATTTGGTAAAATACTGGGTAACAATGTCTTAGGTTAGCAAATATCAAGTCCTATTTAAAACACTAGATCTTTTGAGGGCCACTTGGGTGGCTCAGTCATTAAGTGTCTGCCTTGGCTCAGGTCTTGATCCCAGCGTCCTGGGATCAAGCCCGGCATTGGGCTCCCCACTTGGCAGGGAAACCTGCTTCTCCCTCTCCCACTCACCCTACTGTGTTCCCTCTCATTCTGTCTCCCTCTGTCAGATAAATAAATAAAAAATGTTAAAAAACAAAAAGACAGAAAATCCTACTAGATCTTTTAGGGTGTCTGGGTGGTTCAGTCTTTGGGCACCTGCCTTCTGCTCAGGTCATGATCCCAGGGTCCTGGGTTGGAGCCCTGCATTGGGCTCCCTACATTGGCTTCCCTGCTTCTCCTTCTCCTACTCCCCTTGCTTTTGTTCGCTCTCTGGCTGTCTCTCTCTCTGTCAAATAAGTGAATAGAATCTTAAACAAAACAAAACAAAACACCTACCAACACCAAGAGCAGCAGATCTGGAAGCAGAGAAGGCTCAGTCAAATCCCAACTGTGATCCTGTGCAAGGTCCCTCGCCTGGTTAAGCCTCTGCTTTCTTCATCTGTACAATGGGAATGCTAATGCCCCTGCCACATAGAGTAGAGAGGTTTAAATAAATGCGTCATCTAAAGCATTTCAAAATGCCCAGCACACTCAAAAACTGTTAACCAATTTCTATTTTTGTTAAACCTTTCTATTATGGTCATGATTTTGATTAATGCAAAGACAAATTAGTGTAAAGATTTAATGAGCCAATAAACGCAAAGACTTAGAGGACCTCAAGACATTTTGTAAATATGCCTCAACATAAATGTTATTTTTTGATATGTTTTTCAGTCATTTAAATATGTAAGACCATCCTTAGCTCACTGGTGATATGGAGAGAGGTTAAGGAGTGGATCTGGCTGTAGACCTAGTGTATCCTATGCAGAAAAGAGAAACACAGTTTCATGAAACTTTTGTTTCAATCACATGTATATATGTGTATATGTGCTGGGTAGTGAAGCAAAATGCATTTTTTATTCTGAGCAGCATTCAGAACAGTTGGAAAACACTAGCCTAGAGAAGAGTCTCAGCTATCTACAGAAGAGCATCCGGAAATGACAGCTTGCCTTAGCAAGTGGATCGTATAGCTTTAAGAGTTTTGGGCTTTAGTGGTGTCAATTATAAAAGTACAGTCAGACTGAGATGATATGTTCAGATCACAACTGAAGGGGAAGTTGGGTCTACTGTGAAACAAGGTAACAGAGGATTTAAGTGGAAAAAGAAAAGAAAACAAAAAAAAGATTTGCTCTCTGTCCGGTTTCTGCTCCCATCACTCAGCTGTGAGTATTCCCAGAACTCTCAGGATTCTAGAGTAAAGGTCACAAGATCAAGGTCAAACATCTGAAAAATGCAGATGCTGTGAGTTTGGAAGGGAAAACATTCCCAAGAGTATGCCAGCTTGTGCTTTAGCTAAAGCAGAGGGCTAACTTAATAATTAAAACTGCAGTGTTTTCCAACACTTAGCTTAATTCAGCAGTTCCCAACAGCAGGTAAAATCCTTGGGGTACCCAAACTCAGGCATGCTGAATTTCTCAACCAGTTAGTGCCAGGAATGTTCTGGATACAAGAACTCCAAATTTGGGCACTGACTTCCTGGGGAGAGGGCTGTTGCTTATACCCACTCTGGGTTTGGCTAAGGCTCCCCTCACCTGGGCAACAGCCAGAAATGAGTTTAAAATTCTAAGAACATGCTAAATTTGGAAAGTGAATAATACATTTTTGGGGGGTCCTAATTCATCTGATTACAAGATTTTCTTTTCTTTTCTTTTTTTTAAAGATTTTATTTATTTATTTGATAGAGATAAACACAGCTAAAGAGGCAACACAAGCAAGGGGAGTGAGAGGGAGAAGCAGGTTTCCTGCTGAGCAGGGAGCCCAATGCGGGGCTGGATCCCAGGACTCTGGGATCAAGACCTGAGCCGAAGGCAGACGCTTAACGACTGAGCCACTCAGGTGCCCCACTACAAGATTTTCTCGGGAACAATTTCCCAAAGATGGTACAGTTCAAGGAGCAAGGTTGCTCAAATTCCAGATTGCTTCATTATCCTGAGTCATCCTCTCAAACCCCACCTAGCGTTTGCTGGATCACCTTTGTGACAAGACAGGGTTGTGCTTTATGGAACCCTGTTTTCGCATTGTGGGCAACTGAAACCACCTGAGAACCCTATGGATGACTCCATAAAACACACATTCAAGTACCGTAATGTGATCATAAAGCTGGACTTTGTCTTTCAGCTCTTAAAATGCCATTACAATAAGTTAGAGGGGGAGGAGTCAGAAGTTCTCCTAACAATGGCAACTTTAATTTCTGAAGACATGTTTACAAATTACAATCCTCCCTTATAAAATGTTCTCCAGGGGCACTTAGGTGCCTTAGTTAAGCCTCAAATCTTGGTTTTCGTTCAGATCATGATCACAGGGTTGTGGCATCAAGCCCTCTGTTGGGCTCCACACTCAGCAGGGAGTTGGCTTGAGATCTCTCTCTCTCTCCCCTCTCCCTCTGCCCCTCCCATGGCTGCTTCTCTTTAAAAAAAGAGGGGGGCCCCTGGGTGGCTCAGTCGTTAAGTATCTGCCTTCAGCTCAGGTCATGAACCCAGGGTTCTGGGATTGAGCCCTGCATCGAGCTCTCTGCCCAGCAGAAGGCCTGCTTCTCCTTCTCCCACTCCCCCTGCTTGTGATCCCTCTCTTGCTGTGTTTCTCTCTATCAAATAAATAAATAAAACCTTAAAAAAAAAAGAAAGAGTCCTTCAGGATCACCCTGGGAAACCTGTCCCTGAATTTACCAAACAGTATTGAATTGGTCTTTTTTTTTTTCTTTTGAACTCTTTACTTTTCTTTTTAAAGTAAATTTTCTTTTCATTTTAAAGTAAATTCTATACCCAACCTTGGGTTTGAATTCACAACCCCTAAGATCAAGAGGTATAGACTCTAATTACTGACTCAGCCAGGCAACCCTGGTCTGTTTTCTTTTTCCAGGATCCAATTAGGAGGCAAGTTTCCTCCAGGAAAAAAAAAAAAAGTGTGTTACTTAGTTCTGTACCATCAATGCCTAGAAGGAGTGACAAAAGAAATATTTAATCAACATTTAATGAATGAATGAATGAATGGGAACAATCTACCAACTGTCATGGCCATCTAGGAATATTTAATTCTCTTTTTTAGGCTTGCCCCAGAAAAACTCATTTCAGAACATTTGAAATTAATGTTAAGTAGTTCAACAACACATCTGTATTTAACAAGTCTCACACCTGACTGGCTTCTTTTTTAAAGGGCTCAATCCTGCACTGCTGCAGCTTCAGGATGTCTTTGAAGTACTCAAATGTGGGCCAACCACTGCAGCTTTGGTTGGAATCAAATTCCTACAACTATCTGAATTCTTGGAACTCTGAGCTCACTGTAGAAAAGGGGATCATGATAAGAGCCTACAGAGGAACCCACCTTGACAAGGTTTCTTTAGTCCCAAGTTCACACACACCCTGGCCAGCCTTGATCAGACAGCTAATAATGTCTGTGACTCACTTGTATTTATTGTCAAAGCCACTGAAAAGTAGGCAGATTCTACCTATACTCTGAACAATTGAAACTGAAAGCTTTAAAACAGCCTGCAATTTCCCTGATTGCTTTTTCCAACAGTGAGTGAAAAATCTTCTTTCTTCTGGGATTGTTCAGCTTGCATAAGTGAGAACTGCTTCCTGGCTGTCTGGAGAAAGCCAGTCTGTATGTGGTAGGAGGGGATGAGGGCAACAGAGGAAAGCAGAGTCAAGAGACTCAGGGGGAGAAAGCCAAGAGTATCACCTCAAGCCTCTGCAGTGAGCAGTGCTAAAAACTAGTTTCACTGGGGTGCCTGGGTGACTCAGAGGGTTGAGCCTCTGCCTTCTGCTCAAGTTATAATCTCGGGATCCTGGGATGAGTCCCACATCCGGCTCTCTGCTCAGTGGGGAGCCTGCTTCCCCCTCTTTCTCTGCCTGCCTCTGCTCATTTGTGGTCTCTCTGTCACATAAATAAATAAAATCTTTAAAAAAAAACTCCAACAAACTAGTTTCACCTCTGGTCTTGCAAGTTCCATGGGCTAATTCACTTCCTTTTTTGCTTAAACTAGTTCAACTGGGTTTCTGTCACTAACAACCAAAACATCCCGATATAAATGATTGTTAGGCCCACTCAGAATCTTAAATGATCATTAACAGGGCATTGGTTAAATACCTTTTGGAGGGGCGCCTGGGTGGCTCAGTTGGTTAAGGGACTGCCTTCAGCTCAGGTCATGATCCCAGAGACCCGGGATCGAGTCCCACATCGGGCGGGCTCCCTGCTAGGCAGGAAGCCTGCTTCTCCCTCTCTAACTCCCCCCTGCTTGTGTTCCCTCTTCGGCTGTGTTTCTCTCTGTCAAATAAATAAAATCTTTTAAAAAAAATACCTTTTGGAACATTGAAAGAGTAAAATATTATTGAAAACTAAACAAATAAAAATATTGTTGAGCTACTAAAAGTGAAATAAATATAGGTTTATGTTTACAAACAAGAAATTGATGATATATTAGTGAGTGAAACAGCATGAAAAGGATTATTTTATTCCATAAATTAACTATAAATCCCGAGTGGAAAAAGGGAGAATCTAAGAGGGTAGACTATGTGTGGATGTATGTGTGTTCTTATTGGTCAAAGTCTAGGAGAAGATACACTCATATGTAAAAAGTTATCTCTTGGGAATATAATTTCAAATGACCTAACTTAAGGCTGCCTTTTTATTATCTATTTTTAAGATTGTCCTGTAAAAGTGAATAATACTCGGGTATTTTTAAAAATATGGGCATGGGGTGCCTGGGTGGCTCAGAGGGTTGGGCCTCTGCCTTTAGCTCAGGTCATGATCTCAGCGTCCTGGGATCAAGTCCCACGTCGGCCTCTCTGCTCAATGGGGAGCCTGCTTCCCCCTCTTTCTCTGTCTGCCTCTCTGACTATTTGTGATCTCTCTCTCTGTCAAATAAATAAATAAATAAAATCTTAAAAAAAAAAAAAAATATGGGCATTTCATGGGCACGGCTGCTTGGGTGACTCAGTTGAGCATCTGACTCTTGGTCAGCTCCGGTCATGATCTCTCATGAGATCAAGCCCTGTGTTGAGCTCTGTGCTCCGTGGGGAGTCTGCTTGAAGATTCTCTCCTTCTGACCCTCTGCCCCCTCACGCTCATGCACATGAACACTCGTTCTCTTTAAATAAATATATAGGGGCGCCTGGATGGCTCAGTAGGTTGAGCATCTGCCTTCTGCTCAGGTCATGATCCCAGGATCCTGGGATTGAGTCCTGCATCGGGCTCCCTGCTCAGCAGGGACTCTGCTTCTCCCTCTCCCTCTGCCCTCACCCCTACCCCTGTCATGTCTTTCTCTCTCAAATAAATAAATACATTTTTTTTTAAAAAGAATAAATCTATTTTAAAAAGTGATGTCAAAAGATAGAAACATCTGTTTACAAAAAATATGGGCATCCCACCCTTGGTTTCAAAGAATATTTTCCTCTTCTCTCATTCAGTTCTGTTTTAGCACAGTAAACTGTTAAAGATCTAAAATAAAGAAGAAATATAGAGCATGAACAACTTCAATAATAAAATCCTATTTAAGCATCTACTGTACTCAAATGATTATATTGTCAGAGTTGGTGGGAAATAAAAAGGAGATGCACAACATCTGTTATCAAAGAATGCAAATATCCTATTCTCAAGGAAATGAACACTATGGTCAGGTGTATTTTCTGGAGAATTACGCAGAATGACACTTTGTGTTTTATACAGCTGAACCCTTTGTGAAATGTTAGGGGAAATTCCCATAATAAATTCTTGGGTTTCTCTTGGTTCCTCAAACCCAACATCAAATTTCAAATCTTATAGTTATCAGTAATTATTTTTCATGTTGAAGCAAACTACAACAGTAGCCAGGATTAGACCCTCTTCTTGGAGTTACTCTTTTGGGTATTAAAAGAATGGTTTATGTGTGATATTTTGGAAGATCCTAAGAATTAACATTTTATATATTTTTGCCTCTCTGGGAGTACTGAAGGGAGGAATACTATGGTCAGAGAAAACCACCCAGCTGCCTCCCTGTGCAGAAAAGAACAAGTTATCAAGTAAATCATAAAACTGCCTCCCACAGATGACTAGAAAAATGGCTCTCACTGCCATTTCCCTTCGTTCTCAACTAATGGCTTCAAACTTCTGTGTTGGTCTTCTGCTCTAAATCACCAGTTTGGAGTCAGTTACCTTACTGACTACAGTATTTATCTTGATATCTTCAAGATGAGATTATGCCTCTTGATGGCATTCTTCAGAAATTAAAAGATAACCAATTTATATGTCTTCCTTTGCCCCAGAGCTGGCCAACTCAATTCCCATCTTCATGTTATCAGAAAAATGAAGTAAAATGGTCCCTTTAGACGGCAGTGATAAATTTCTTTAATCACAACTGGAAAACTTTCGGAACAAATATATTTGGGAGACAGAAAAGAGATGCACATGTTATATTCATGGTTTTTTTTCCCCCTTTTCCTTTAGTGGAATTAGTTAAGTGAAAATAAGACCTCAATTTTGTAGTTTATTGTGTTACAGTTTATTTCTCATCTGAATCTGCCATGTTTATAAAGATTTCATTGTTGACATGTTTGTGCAATAACAGTTTAAGGATGTTTGGTATGTCACGTGTACCACAGCCCACAGATCTCCAAACAATTTAGAAATGGAGCAGCATATTCTATCAGATTAGAGGGAAGAGATAGGAGGGTGACTTAATTAAGGTGCACAAACTATATGGAAGATTCAGGGGCCAAAAAAACCCGCTATTCCCCAAATATGCTAAATGGCAGATGGCCACATCCTACCCTCTCACAGTGTAGTGGTTCTGAGTATGGACTTTGGATTATGCCTCTGGATTCATATCTTAGCTTTGTCACTTCCATGCTTGGGAGCACGTTTCTTATTTCATGTTCCTCAATTGTAAAATCAAGGTCATTCGTGTAAAATCCAAGTCACACTTACCTCATACAGTTGTTGTGATAATTAAATAAAATAATGCACAGGATGATCCTGGCACATATGGTAAGTCTCAAAGTTAGATATTTTGTGGTATTACTTTCTCCATTGGAATATATTGCCAAAGTCAGCATAAGTGAAAGAAAGCCAAAACACTTGGATCCCGCTTCACCTATATTCAAGAAAAATCTACTTCAAGATGAGATAACTATAAGCTCTTTCAAGAAAGCCATCTATAAACACCTTAATTCTAGTCACCAAATCTAAATGGATTTTCTGTCAGAGGTCACATGTAGTTTAATGTTACCCTTTTTCTCTTTTCTTTTTTTTTTGAATCTCTACACCCAATGTGTAGAACTTATAATCCTGAGATTGAACCCACAATCCTGAGATCAAGAGTCATATGCTTTACTGACTGAGCCAGCCAGAAGCCCCAGTTTAATGTCATACTTTATCCATACATACATTCAACAAGTATGTATGGGGCACACTCCAAGCAAGGCATGGGTTTAGGTACTGAGGACTCAAAGTTTGGATAGGATAGATATGATTTCTGACCTGCTTCTAGACTGGGACACAGGAACTGTACCAGGTGTAACAGCCGAGATAGAAAGGGTCAGAGAAGGAGCAGAAAGTTTGGGAACAACATAAACTCGGTGCCTGGAAATTGGTGGTTTTAGCTGCTTTGGCGGCTCAATTTCTTTCTTTTATGTTCCTGGATTTATAATGTGTCTTTTTATACCCCTCTTTGTTTCACCTGTATCCTCACTTATCCCTTCTTTTCTGGGGGTTATTCCACATCTGAAATCTGAAGGATGCTAAATTCCTGGTCCTTTCTCCTCCTAGTGGCAGGGACACCTGGCATTGTAGAGAGGGAGGATGGTACTGCTGCTGCTGTTGGAAGACCTGCAAAACACTTGGTCTTGGGGCACCTGGGTGGCTCAGTTGGTTAAACGACTGCCTTCAGCTCAGGTCATGATCCTGGAGACCTGGGATCCAGCCCCGCATCAGGCTCCCTGCTCGGTGGGAGGCCTGCTTCTCCCTCTCTCACTCCCCCTGCTTGTGTTCCCTCTCTAGCTGTGTTTCTTTCTCTTTGTCAAATAAATAAATAAAATCTTTTCAAAAAAAAAAAGACTGGGGCGCCTGGGTGGCTCAGTGGGTTAAAGCCTCTGCTTTCGGCTCAGGTCATGATCTCAGGGTCCTGGGATCGAGGCCCATATCAGGCTCTCTGCTTGGCAGGGAACCTGCTTCCTCCTCTCTCTCTGCCTGCCTCTCTGCCTACTTGTGATCTCTCTCTGTCAAATAAATAAATAAAATCTTTAAAAAAAAATAAATGATCTTTAAAAAAAAATTAAAAAATTAAAAAAAAGAGTGGAGATGAAGTTTCCCTCACTAAGAAGAGCCAGGAAAAATTGACTACTTCCTTCTTTCACAAAGAGGCAATGGGATTATCAGTTCTGAATATCCCAGGAGAGAAAGCATCAATATTCTTCCTATATTTTTATTAGCTTAGTGTCTTACTATAGCACTTCCAAAATATTTAAATATATGCCTATATATTTTAAGCTTTAGAAAGAAGAGGAGGAATTACCATCATTATCTAACTTGAGACCCCAAATGATTTCCCGTTTTTCCAAATACTACTACTAATAATACAAGTTTTTATTATATGCCACTTTACAAGTATTCACTTTACAAGCTGGGCACTTTACAAGTGTTCTATGTAATAGTCCCAAAAACTTTGTAAGGTATTGTTATACTTCCTTCGCAGGGGAGAAAGGAAAGCTCTGAGGAGTCAAGGAGCTTGCTCAAGGTCACACAGAGATCAGATCGGACCAGTTGGGACCTACATGATAGCCTGACTCTCAACCCTGACCACAGCCGCATATTCCCCTCCCTCTCATTTAGCACTTGGAATCTCTTCTGTGACCAAAGATGAACATACATGTTATAAATCACTGAGGAAAAGAGATTGCTTAGGAGACTCCCGATTTGGGGGCTATTTGGGGAGGGCAGCCTTCCCAGTGAAGCGCATTCTTTCTGTCCGCGCCCCCCCCCCCTCGCCCCTCTCCCCAGCTCATTCTGAAATAGCGGGGACAGACACTCGCTTGGCTCACACCCCAGGGCGGCACCAATCCCCAGGCTGTGAATTCTGAGAGGTGGGTGCCTCGCCCCCACCCCCGCGGGCTCCTGGGCGCGGGTCAGATCGCGGAAGGGTGGGTGATCCTAATCTCGTGGTCCCGGGGCGGGTCCGAAGGATTCTCTGATCAGTCAGGAACTTGAGCCTGGGACAGATGACTGGCTCCAGGACTCTTTGCTAAAAGATAGTTAAGAAGCTAGGTCCCTTTTAGATTGAAGACTTCAACCCCCTCCAGCCATTTGGCTTCTTTCCCGGGCCTATAGTTTTTCCTGTGTCCTAAAAAAGTTGGCTCCAAAGTTTAAGGGGATCCCAAAGTTCACAGGGATCCCAGGTAGAGGGCCAGGGACCCAGGGTTACAGAGACACTGGTAGTCCCAGCTCCAGGACCCCAACCGGTGGGCGAAGGCAGGCAAGGCTCAGGCGCGCTCCTCCAGGTCGGGTCCAGCTCTGGGGTACTAGAGGGAAGTACCGTGGGGGGTGGGGGCGGGGGTGGACAAGCCTGGCAGGGTGACCGACAGCGTGACCAGCCACTGCCCGAAGGCGGTGAGGAGGCTTAGGCCGGCGTGAGTACGTGCCTGTGTGCGTGAGTGTGAGCGTGAGTGTGAGCGCGAGAGTGAGTGTGTGAGCCTCCCCAACCCCCACCTGTTTGAAATGGTTTTAAAATGCCAAAGCCAGATTGACCATATTTCCAAAGTTGCAAACAACTCGAGTAAAACACGTGCATATTCCTCTACCCCCAAGCGATTAGCGGACTCTGGGGCAAGGGAAGAAAAGGAGGCGTAAGAGAGGTACGCAGAGGGGGCTAAATTGCGTTTTGAAGGATCGGTTTTAGGACCCAACGGGAAGCACACTGGAATCTCTCCCTTCGGGAAGGAGAGTTGGGGCGGGCCGGCCGGCTGGCGGCCTCGGGGCGCATGCGCGCGCGTCTCCTCTCGCCGGCCGCTGCGCTCGGCGGCGCGGAATAGAATGAACTGTAACAAAACAAGCTGAGCCTTTGTATCTGCTTAAAGGGGCCGCAGGCACTTCCCTCCTGTCCCCCGCAACCCCCGCTCGGCAACCGCGTCTCCAGGGCTCCCAGCAACTGGCTGGAAGGGCTTCCCTCACCCTCAGGAACAGCCCGCCAGCGAGGAAAGGAGAGCCAGGCGGGAGGCAAAGAGGAGACACCGCATTTCTAAGAGGCAAGAAAGGAAGGAAGGGAGGAAAAAAAAAAATAACCCAAGCGGCGCAGAGTGGACTCTGGTCCGGGAGAGAACGATCGGGCGCCGGAACGTGGACGGAGAAGCACCGGAATGCAAACAAAGCTCGCGGGCGCTTTTGCAGGGCTCGCGGGGAAGCCCAGAAAGTTTGTTTTATGATGGCTTGAGTGCGCGAGTGTGTGTAGGGGAGCGAGGCTGCCAAGTTTCTCTCTCCCGTTGCGTTATTTTGGGGGTGATGTCTCTCCCATGAACCAGCGGGGGCTTGGGGGCTTGTGCTGTGGGGGGCACCTGTCTCTCATTGTATTATCATTTTTGTGGGGGTGGGTGAGGAGGGGTGTAACCCATCATGTCGAGAGTGATCCAGAAGAAGAACCACTGGACTAGCAAGGTTCACGAATGCACCGTGAAGCGGGGACCCCAGGGTGAGCTGGGGGTGACGGTGCTTGGGGGAGCGGAGAATGGGGAGTTTCCGTATGTCGGAGCGGTGGCCGCTGCCGAAGCGGCGGGGCTTCCCGGCGGCGAGGGCCCTCGGCTGGGCGAAGGGGAGCTGCTTCTGGAGGTGCAGGGGATCCGGGTGTCTGGCTTGCCCCGCTATGACGTGCTGGGAGTCATCGACAGCTGCAAGGAGGCCGTCACCTTCAAAGCCGTCAGACAAGGTAAGACGGGACGCGCCTCCGGCAGGCGCCCGCAAAACCGGGAGAGGCCTGCGGAGTGCCCCCCGCCGCATCTCGGTTTCCCGCGTTCTCCCTCCGGGCTTAGCTTAGTGGGGAAGTTGGGGCCGTGCGCCTTGTGGTAAAATAAGCAAAGTTGTTGAGAGATGGTGGATTGTTTGCCCACCTGCGTTGGAAAGAGGGGGTTGGATTTCCGCGGGGAAGCGGCGAGACTTTTCCCAGACCTGGCTTGCCAACCTGTTATCTCAGCCACTAAGTGCAGCGCAGCTTCGCCTGCGCCGGAGGAGAGTTGGGAAACTGAGGCATGGGTAAAGTGGACGGTTTCCAGGCCCCTCTGGGGAGTGATGCAGCAGGCGCAGTCGCTGCATTCCTTCGCCACTTACTCGTTCACAGACTCGGAGAATGGGTATGAACGAGAAGAGGGGTCTGTGGCTACTGACCTCCTCCATCAGGAAATGGGTTTCACCTGGTATCTCTCCAGGTGGGTTAGGGTATAACCGCGCTGCGGTTCCTGTGCCCGCCGCCTGAAGATCCTGCATTCACCCCAGAGCCGGATGACGCATGTGTCTCGGTCGTGTGGCCCGGCCCCAGGCGTGGGGGGAGGGAAAGAAGGAGTATTTCTGTCGGCATGAATCAAGCCCAAGTTTATGCAGCCTCCACCACCACCACCGTTCGTTATCCTTGATAATGGAAATGTAGCTACTCTTCACTGTTAGCTTACTACCTGCCAGGCTCAGTGTTGATTGCGTTCCTTGGCTGTTTTGTTCTGATTTACAATTCTGACAGCAAGTTGTTTTTATAGACCTCAGGTTACAGGTAGGGAAACCAGGATTGACGTTGGATAAGTTACTTGCCCAAGGTCACACAGTAATCAAAAGTGAGGAGTTGAGTCCTTAATGCAAGCCCGGGAGAAAAAGGTGTGTGTGTGGGGTGACCCTCCTGAACTGGAGGGCTTGGTCTCTGGGAAGGGAATGAAGGCAGATTCCTCTCTTAGAAGCCTGTAGAGGAGTGCCCACTGTCTTCCATGGCTGCTGGTGGTGGGGAGTGCCCTGCATCTCAGTTTGCAGGCAAGGGGCTGTCCCTATATCAGTCCTGCAGAGAAGGACTTGATTCCCTTACAGGGTCACTTGCACCACCAAGTACCATGACACAGGTTCCCCTCCATGAAAGCACCAGAGGAGATGGCAATTTGAGTGTGGTGAAAGTTCCCATATGTGCCTGCGGGCCTGGAAGGGCTAGCAGCAGCTGGAGGAATGTGTTAAAGGAAAGGAGGGCCGGGCTGGGCTGAGCAGATCCTTGGAAACAGGCCTGTTCAGGATGAAAGAGAGGAGGGGGCAGAAGGAATTGTCAGGCCTTTTGGTAGTTTGAGGAGCAGTGCACTGACACTTACTAAAAGCTCCTACCATTTATGTCCTCGTCTTCTACTTGGACAACTCCTCCAGGAAGCCATCCAGCATCCTGCCATGGTGAACCAACCCTTCTTTTGGGCTACCCTAAATGTGTATATGTTGTAGTTTTTTACTTACTTTGAACTATGAGTTTGGCCCCTCTTCTCATTTCCATCCAAGAGACTGTGTCTTATTCATTGTGCATTTCCCCAGGCTTTGCTTGAGGTCTAATACCTCCTTTCCGCATCGTCATCAGTAATCTGGCTTGCATTTAGGTATTACATAAGCTAGTAAGTAGAAAGTGTGCAGAACAGGGCCTGGCACATAGTAAGTGCCCAATAAAGATGAGCTATTATTGTGTTTAATTGAATTTGACCAGTAGTTTATTTCTTAGCCTAGCTTTTGGATTTAGGACCCTGGAATTTGAATTCAATGCCAGAACCTGGAATGTTAGGACTTGATAGAACTATAGAGGAAACATCGTGATGAGCAGCTCTAGGTCTCAGTGCAGGGGTGTTTTGGAGAAAGGGATGGTGGAAGGATAGGCAGGGGTACCTATCCATCTATTATCTGTTTAGTGGGCCCTGTATGGAGGCTTGTTTTTAATATGCAGTATGCTGTGTGTGGCTGAGCCTCTTCTGTCCACCAGTCACCAAAGATCTCAGAGCCGCTGTGCCTCATCATGGAACTTAGGAAGAGCAGGTCAGATAATCAAGTGTGTTTGGAATCAGACACTTCAGGATGGAAAGGAAAGTGTAGTGTCTCCAAATGTTACTTCCCTTCACCTGGAACCATCCCGTGTGCTGCAAAAGACTGTTCCTAGCAGGTGTGTGTGTGCATGCATGCGTGGGTACGTGGGTGCATGTGTGCATGCGTGTGTGTGTGTGTGTGTGTGTGTGTGTGTGTGTGTGTGTGTAAATCTACTTTTTCTACTCAGGATAGCATAAAGATGTGGACGGAATCCACTGCAGTGTGAAAGCTGCTATTTTATGTAATAATTACATGAGCATAGTTCTTTCAACATCTTCATTACGGAAACATGGCACTAGGAAGCATTTCACTAGTCCTCTTCATAGCAAGAATATGATTTAAATTATACGACAGAATTGCTCTTACTATGCCTTCATTACTGTGTTGTAGTCATATTAGATAGACTCATCCTGGGTGTGTGGCAAAGGAAAAGCACCCTGAGCTAGCCACTCCCAGGGACACAGGGCACTTTGGGCTTCGTCGGTATGGAAATGTCACGGTCTTCTTGGAGAAAATTCTGCTGCTTCTATTTCATGGCAGCTCCCTGGAAAGATGCACAGACTAAAATAATCTGTAGCAAATGGTTTTATATGAAGCAGGACTGGATTATGAAGGAACCGAGCTAAATGGATCTACCAGGTTAGACTTGGTTTATTTTATTTTATTTTATTTTATTTTATTTTATTTTATTTATTTATTTGAAGATTTTATTTATTTATTTGACAGAGAAAGAGAGAGGGAGAGCACAAACAGTGGGGAGTGGCAGGCAGAGGGTGAGGGAGAAGCAGGCTCCCCATGGAGCAGAGAGCCCAACTCAGGGCTTGGTCCCAGGATCAAGTGATCCCTGGGGTTACTACAACTTAGTTCATTTTAGATGGGGAAGACAGTCTTTTATCACAAAGTGCCTAAAAAAATTTACAGATACATATATATGTTACATAAAGTATGTTATTTTGGAAAAAAGTGTTATTTTGTGTATTATTTAATATATAATATAGCATATACTTTATACTTTGTAAGTATATATTTACTTGTAGTGAAATGCACGGATCTTTAGTATATGGTTTGATGAATTTTGACAAATGCATATGTTCATTTTATCTTTAACTCAAATCAAGATATAGAACATTTCTGTTACTCTAGAAATTTCCCTCCTGTCCCTTTCCGGTCAGTTCCCCACACCTCCTCCAGAGGCAAGGCTATCTGATTTCCTTTACCATGGATTAATATTATCTATTCTTGAAGTTCATATAAATGAGATAATGGCCTATGTACTCTTTTATGTCTGACTTTTTTCACTCAAAATCTTTTGCAGATTTCATATTGTTGTGTCATTGTTCTTTTTAAAAAAGTTTATATATATATATATATATATATATATATATACACACACACACACACATTTTTATTTTTAAGTAATTTCTTTACCAGTGATGAGGTTCAAACTTACAACCCTACAATCAAGAGTCATGTGCTCTACTAACTGAGTCAGCCAGGCACCCCTCATTGTTTTCTTTCTTGTTGAGTAGTATTCCATTGTAGGCATGTGTGTATATATGTATATATACACACCCACCACTTTTTAAAATATTTTT
Source organism: Spilogale gracilis (assembly GCA_004023965.1). NCBI lineage: Eukaryota > Metazoa > Chordata > Mammalia > Carnivora > Mephitidae > Spilogale > Spilogale gracilis. Next base: position 107,402 of record PITA01005431.1, read on the forward strand.
TGCTTGTCATTGGACTTTGGACTATTTACCATTTTTTGTTATTGTGAATATAGGTGCCAAAAATATTTCAATTGCTCCCCATTTTTGCCAGTCTTTAATCTTGTCTGTCATTTGAATTGTAGCCATCCTAGTACATGTGGAAAAAGAAAAAAAAACATAATTAAGGAAACTTTACTATAGGATATAAACTAAGCACTTGTTTTAGAATGTGCTAGGCCCTGGGCGAAACTAGTGCTTTATGGACATTTTGTTTTTTGATTCCTCACCCCTGAGCGCAGATGTGAGACAATGAGGTCCTCCGAGTTTCGGTAGCCTTTCCAAGAGGCCTGCAAGTGGTAGAAGTGAAGCTGGGAGTCAGCCGTGTTGGGAACCACAGCCTTTGCTCCTCATTCCTAGGTCAGCGTGTCTCAGAGTAGGGCCCCGAGACCAGTGGCCTTGCGTCACCTGGGAACTGGTTAGACACACGAATTCCTGAACCCCACCCCAGCCCTACTGACTCCCGAACTCGGAAACTCTGGGAGGCAGAGCCTGTGGGGCAGTTTTTAAGAAGCCCTGGGAGGTCATTTCAAGGGTGCTCAGTTTTGAGAACCACTACCCGAAGGTAGGGACTGACATTGAGAACGTGACTTGTGACGCAGCGGACTTGGATTCCGGAGCAGGCTTTGCCAGCTAGTGCTGTGCTTTTGGGCAAGTCACCCTCTCTGGGCCAACATTTCTTCATTTTTTCATGCCACAAATAAAATGGACATGTCCTGTAGTCCTTTGCTGTCCTGAAATGCTGCACATCCATGAGCAGCCCCTACCGGAAAAGCTTAATGTGATGTAATTGTGGTTTCCCAAAGCGGTGCTATCGTAGGGCATGCTTACATACTTTCATAGGTAAAGTCTGTGGTTTTGCAAATGGCCCAGAAGCTGAAACTGCCCGCATTTTAGACAGAGCGGGGACAATAAATAAGACCACACCACCACTGCCAGACCCTTTTCCTCACTGAGATGAGGGAATTATGAGCACACACATGAATAGAGTTCTTTGTGCCTTTTTGTGTTTTGTTCTGATGTATGTTTATTTTTGACTGATTGGAATATACTACAACAGCTCTGTAACAAAGTCATTTCATTTCATTTTATTTTTTAAAGGTTTTATTTATTTATGGGGGCCAGGAGAGGAAGGGAGATGCAGACTCCCCATGGAGCAGGGAGCTTGATGTGCAGGGCTTGATCCCAGGACGCTGGGATCATGACCTGAGTGGAAGGCAGATGCTGAACCATTGAGCCACCCAGGAGACCCAGTCATACTCATTTTAAAACACAGGGCCCTGTCTTTCTTGGTGTCCTATGCATTTGGATTAAGGGATCTCTGGGTTTGGTTTTTCATCCCTTGAGATGCTCACAAGATTGATTCTTTTCCTTAGTGTCCCTTCAGAGAGAAGGTCCCTGAGCTTCTCATGGTAGCATGCTGCCAGATGGTTAAGGATGGGCCCTGGTAGAGGAGAGCCTCAGATCTGGAGTGTATCTGGAGTGGGGGAAGAGAGGCATTTAATCCATTCTCCAGACCCCGAATGAGCTAGTCCCAGCATACCACTGACCCCCTATAAGATAGCTCTTGAGCTATATGCCTTCCCCTCATCCTGCTTTGTGACTGCAATGGCCTTGTCACAATTTCACAGTATCTTCTCTCTCTTTCTTTCTTTCCTTCCTCCCTCCCTCCCTTCTTCCTTCCTTCCTTCCTTCCTTCCTTCCTTCCTTCCTTCCTTCCTTCCTTCCTTCCTTCCTTTCTTTCTTAAATATTTTATCTATTTATTTGACTCAGAGAGGCAGGCAGAGAGAGAGGAGGAAGCCAGGCTCCCTGCGGAGCAGAGAGCCCAATGTGGGCCTCGATCCCAGGACCCTGAGATCATGACCTGAGCTGAAGGCAGAGGCTTTAACCCACTGAGCCACCCAGCCACTGTGTTTCTTTTTTTTTTTAAAAGTTAATTCATTTAAAAAAAATAATCTCTACACCCAGTGTGGGGTTTGAATTCAACACCAGATCAAGAGTTGCATGTTCTACGTGTTAAGCCAACCCTGTGCCCTTTGTTTTTTTCATTTTTGTCTGTCTCTCCTCTACCTAGAATATAAGGTCTGTGAAAACAAGAACTTTTCTCACTTGTTCACGCTTCTATTTCCCAGGGCCTAAAACAGTAGCTGGCAAATCCTAGGTGCTCATTAAAATTTGTTAGACACGTGAATAGGTTTTCCTCTGTCGCTTCTCATTCTTATGATAAGTACAGACTAGGTCATCTACATCCTTCCCTCTTTGCTGCCTGTTCATCTTTTATTTCTTCTGACTTAGGGTCCTAATATGTTCATTTTCCCTTCACCATGTCTTCCAATCAGCTGATTCCCTGCATCTAATAATTTATACTGAGCTATAAATAAGTAAATGACCGACAAGGCTTAATGAATTATATTGACGTGTTTCTGCTTGTTGACTCTTACGGGAGTTTAAGAAGTGAAATTTCAGATGCTGAGCAGGCAGGATGGTGGGGGACTTCTCTGTTTTTTTGTTGATATGGGGTCAGCTCTATGTCAGCATCCATAAGAATGACACCTTACCTCTGTTTTTTTATATCATTATCCCTGAATACAGTTTTTCCAGGCAACAGCAAATCAGATCTTTGCTGCAGAAACTGTCTGATTTTTGCCCTCCCTTGCTCTTAAATTGTACTTTGTGTTCATATGTCTTTTTTTCTTTGACTTCAACTTTCAAAATCAATCCTTTTATTCTTTGTGCTAAAAGACCACTCTCCAAAGGGTATTTTTAGGTTACACTGTGGAACATTCCACAGCTTTTAGAAAAAATAATGCAAGGACAGGCAACCCAACTTGTCCATTGTTTCCAGTGGACCATCCTTTGCCAATGGCTGTGTTATTTTAAAAATAGATTAACTTGACCTTATGATGCAATGGCATACAGTTGGCTCAGTTGGTCTTCATTACCCAGCTAGTTTAGGATGGCAGAATTGATGATATCCACCAAGGGGAATTAAGTGGTTTATAAGAGAAAACATTCTGACATCTCCTTACCACAAGGGTTTACATGAAGGATGTTGCTTTATAAACGATGGTTATTTAATGCAAAACACCGGTCTCTGATGTTAGTGGTCCCTTCCTTGAGTTTGTATGTATGTGTAAGAGGATATACTGATTTTGTGTACACTGAGCATAAAGGCTGTCAAATTTGTTAAGGGCTGACATTCACATCCTAAAAAAGTAGGTTACTGTATTCTTGCCTATCTTTATGCAGCTTCTATGTGAGATCTATAACCTTGAAAAATCTCTCATAAACACTAGAGCTCTGTTGTACCGCATCCTTATGGATGTCTGCGTCGATATGGTATTTCTTGTGAATTTGTTTTGGTGTTTCCACAGCTGAACCCCCACGGAGGTCAGGGACATGCCTATC